>CM043117.1:40184964-40475082 GCA_023701765.1 Hylyphantes graminicola | reverse complement strand
AGCTTATCTAAGGTCAGTTTTATTCCTATGTATTCGTCATTTATTTAATTAGAAATTTGGAGAATTATATTAAATATTTTGGCTGTTATTGATAAAGTTATTTTTAAAACTTTTTAAGTTTTCTATAAGGAATTTTCAACATACTTAAATACATCCAATCGAAAAAAGATTTGCTTAAGAGTTTATGAAACTTTGTTGAAAATATTGAAAGTTGACTTCCGAATGTCGAACTTTCGAAACACGTGAATTACAGAGTCCAAATTTCCCTGACTTTTTAAAGGAAATTTTTTTATAAAAAGTCCTGTTAAACTCACATAAACTGAAGTAACTTTTATAGGCAACTGCTGGTGAACAGTGCCTTTTCGCCAATGCCTATAAAAATATATTTGGTGAGAGAGACAGGATGTTTTATGTAGTAAAAATATATTTTAGTATGGCTTCAAGAACGTGTCATGGAGCACTTTTGTTCCTTATGTTGTGTTTTATCAAAGGCTATTTGGTTTTATTAATGGTATCAGGTTAAGATAATAAAGTTTTCAATCAAATTTAATTTAGGTATTTAGTAAGTGACAAACATAATGGGAGAGCTTAGTGGAAGACTGTGCTAAGTTTCAAAAAGGTGAAAACGAAAGAAATGGACTTAAAAGTTTTTAGTTTGCACCCAGATCTATTATAAACGGCACTTTCAAAACCTTAAAAAATATACTTAAATTATATGAGAGAGGAAAAATTGTTATCACTAAAGAAGTTGTAATGTGTTCCACGAAAAATCTAATTTTTTTCAAAAATATCCCTTAGCAAGTACGTCCACTTAGTTCTTCAATTGTAAATTTTCAAATTGCTCAACAAAGGGGAAAGTTACATTTATTTGGTTAAAATCAGTAATGGGAGTAGAGACATTAATCTATGGTTTATTTTGATTTTGATGTTTACACCAATTAAATAAAAACGCTTGTAACTAAGAAAATGAATAAAAGACAAATTCTATTCATAATTCCTTTCTGTAGCATAAGACATACACTACACGACATACATACACATAAGACGTCTCACTACAACTACTTTTAATTTATAGTTGATTTTTTTTGTTTGTCTAGTAATGTCTTATAGTTTACCTGTTGTACTTTTATTTGTTTTATCTGTAACTGTAATAATCACATTTCGTATATATATATCATCATGCTGTCAATAAACTTTTGATTATTCTTGCGCCCATGCTGATTCGTTCTTGACATGGTGTCAGAAGTGGGGCAGGAATAATCGAAAGTCATTTCAATTACGAAGATTCGAGGATAATAGTAAAAAAACAGTTCCAATTGTTCCTAGAGTATCCGTGGACCCTCCACCCATATTTTTAAGAACTGTCAGGAGGCCCGACAGATATAGCCGGTCGTCTTAAAAGAGAGGATGCCTAGTAATGTTTTATAGTTTACCTGTTGTACTTTTATTTGCTTTATTTGTAACTGTAATAATCACATTTTGTATATATATCATCATGCTGTCAATAAACTTTAGATTATTCTTGCCCATGCTGACTCATTCTTGACATGAAGTCAGAAGTGGGGTAATAATAATCTAAAGTCATTTCAATTACGAAGATTTTAATAGTTGTAAAAAAACAGTTCCAATTATTCCTAGAGTATCCGTGGACCCTCCACCCATATTTTTAAGAACTGTCAGGAGGCCCGACAGATATAGCCGGTCGTCTTAAAAGAGAGGATGCCTAGTAATGTTTTATAGTTTACCTGTTGTACTTTTATTTGCTTTATTTGTAACTGTAATAATCACATTTTGTATATATATCTTCAGGCTGTGATAAACTTCTAGATTATTCGTGCCCATGTGACTCATCTTGAATTGAGTAGAAGTGGGGTAAGAATAATCGAAAAAGTAATTTTCATTACGAAGATTCTAGGTAATGGTAAAAAACAGTTTCCAATTGTTCTAGGGGGGGTATCGTGGACCCTCCCACCATATTTTTAAGAACTGGTAAGGAGGCCCGACAGAATATAGCCGGTCGTCTTAAAAGAGAGGATGCTAGTAATGATTTTATAGGTTTACTGTTTGTACTTTTATTTGCTTTATTTGTAACTGTAATAATCACATTTTGTATATATATATCATCATGCTGTGAATAAAATTTAGATTATTCTTGCCCATGCTGACTCATTCTTGACATGAAGTCAGAAGTGGGGTAAGGATAATCTAAAGTCATTTCAATTACGAAGATTTTAATAGTAGTAAAAAAACAGTTCCAATTGTTCCTAGAGTATCCGTGGACCCTCCACCCATATTTTTAAGAACTGTCAGGAGGCCCGACAGATATAGCCGGTGAGTGCGTCTTAAAAAGAGAGGATCGCATAGTAATGTTTTTATAAGTTTTACCTGTTGTACTTTTATTTGCTTTATTTGTAACTGTGATAATCACATTTTGTATATATATCATCATGCTGTGAATAAACATTAGATTATTCTTGCCCATGCTGACTCATTCTTGACATGAAGTCAGAAGTGGGGTAAGAATAATCGAAAGTAATTTCAATTACGAAGATTCTAGGATAATAGTAAAAAAACAGTTCCAATTGTTCCTAGAGTATCCGTGGACCCTCCACCCATTTTTTTAAGAAACTGTCAGTGAGGCCCGAACAGATTATATCACCGGTCGTCTTAAAAGAGAGGAATGCCTAGTAATGTTTTTATAGTTTACCTGTTGTACTTTTAATTATTTGACTATAATATTTGTAACTGTAATAATCACATTTTGTATATATATATCATCATGCTGTGAATAAACTTTAGATTATTCTTGCCCATGCTGACTCATTCTTGACATGAAGTCAGAAGTGGGGTAAGAATAATCGAAAGTCATTTCAATTACGAAGATTCTAGGATAATAGTAAAAAAACGGTTCCAATTGTTCCTAGAGTATCCGTGGACCCTCCACCCAGATTTTTAAGAACTGTCAGGTAGGCCGACAGATATATAGCCTGGTCATCTTAAAAGAAGAGGATGCCTAGTAATGTTTTATAGTTTATACTGTTGTACTTTTATTTGCTTTATTTGTAACTGTAATAATCACATTTCGTGTATATATATCATCATGCTGTCAATAAACTTTAGATTATTCTTGCCCATGCTGATTCGTTCTTGACATGGTGTCATAAGTGGGGCAGGAATAATCGAAAGTCATTTCAATTACGAAGATTCTAATAATAGTAAAAAAAACTGTTCAATTGTTCCTAGAGTATCCGGGGACCCTCCACCCAGATTTTTAAGAATTGTCAGGAGGCCCGACAGATATAGCCGGTCGTCTTAAAAGAGAGGATGCCTAGTAATGTTTTATAGTTTACCTGTTGTACTTTTATTTGCTTTATTTGTAACTGTAATAATCACATTTTGTATATATATCATCATGCTGTCAATAAACTTTAGATTATTCTTGCCCATGCTGATTCTTTCTTGACATGGTGTCAGAAGTGGGGCAGGAATAATCGAAAGTCATTTCAATTACGAAGATTCTAATAATAGTAAAAAAAACAGTTCCAATTGTTCCTAGAGTATCCGTGGACCCTCCACCCAGATTTTTAAGAATTGTCAGGAGGCCCGACAGATATAGCCGGTCGTCTTAAAAGAGAGGATGCCTAGTAATGTTTTATAGTTTACCTGTTGTACTTTTATTTGCTTTATTTGTAACTGTAATAATCACATTTTGTATATATATCATCATGCTGTCAATTAACTTTAGATTATTCTTGCCCATGCTGATTCGTTCTTGACATGGTGTCAGAAGTGGGGCAGGAATAATCGAAAGTCATTTCAATTACGAAGATTCTAATAATAGTAAAAAAAAACAGTTCCAATTGTTCCTAGAGTATCCGTGGACCCTCCACTCAGATTTTTAAGAATTGTCAGGAGGCCCGACAGATATAGCCGGTCGTCTTAAAAGAGAGGATGCCTAGTAATGTTTTATAGTTTACCTATTGTACTTTTATTTGCTTTATCTGTAACTTTAATAATCACATTTTGTATATATATCATCATGCTGTCAATAAACTTTAGATTATTCCTGCCCATGCTGACTTGTTCTTGACATTGTTAAAAGTAAAAAAAAATTAACAAGTGTGATTTGCGCTACAAAATCTTCAGTCAAATTTAATTAGCCAAAATGAAACTATCAAAAAGGGCCCAACGATTATGTTTAGACATTTACAGACATTCTAGTCGGATTTTTTTTATTAAATTTTATACAGAACTGCATCTAAAAAATTACAATTATAGTAATACTGTCCTCTTGTTAACCAAAGGTTTTAGCCATGTTCTTTGTCTATTACGTAAGAAATATCATATTAAACAAGATTTATTGCATAGGAAACTTCTTAGGCTATCGTACCAATATTGTGAAATAGTTTCTTTTATTTCGTTGACTAAGACATTAAAGGGATGATTCCTTTTATAAAAAATGTCAAGAATGCATCTCTTATAATAGTAAGTGGACATGAAATACATCAAATCAAGACTACAATGTTTCATGTGCCAATGTCAGGTATTATGTACAAATACGATAACTTATGTTGGTCAATAGAGCGATTCATCATAACTTACATAAATGAAGAACAATCTACTATATCTAACAATATTTTTTATTTACTGTAAGTTCCTAGACATTGAAACAAGTCCACTATTATACTTACTAAAGTGGTTTCATTGAAATTATATCAGTAACTTATTGTAAGGTTAATTTTAAACTATGTTTGTATACAGCACTTTTACCTCAATCGAAATTATTTTGAAATTTGAAAATCTCTTTTTATAGATTAGTTCATTTGCTATTTTCTTTTAACCCTTTCAGTCCCAGTGATGCCATTTGGAATCATCACTTTCAATATTTTTTTTCAAATGTTAATGGCCCGTTATGACATCCAAACACACATCATTCGATTCTTCACACTTTGTTCCAATTAGAAAATATTTTACATTAATCTCAATAGAAGTCAGAACTGCTATTTTTTTTTTATTTAGGAAATAGCTAACAAGCGTTTCACCTGATTTTTCAAAAGTGCACTTCACAGTTCCACACATTAAAAACACAATTTAAACTATTTCGGTTAAAATAATTACGATTTTTTTTTTAATAATATGGTCAGATTCCTTAAAATATATAACTCCAAGTGTTTTAAATAATATATATTTTCTTATTTTGTTGTTTTCCACAGTTGAAAAATTTTGGCATTATTTCAAAAACCATATAAAAAATTGAATGAAATTTCTTTCTTGTAGAACTCCTTTTTTTTACCTAAAATAAGCTTATTTTATGAATATCAGATGTTTCTGCGGTGTAGTAAATTTTTGGGACTGAGAGGGTTAATTACCTAATATGAAATAAAAGATAATGAAAGTACCGTTTGGTCAAAAATACGATATGGATATTTTGTATTTTCTACTTAAAATCTACAAGGAGGGTTCTGATTCTAAATATGTGGTTCACGGTCCGTCTGTCTGTCCAAAACCACTCAACAGCTCGAAGTAAAAGACCTTTGTATCTCAATTATGGTACACGAGTTCTTATTACCTATCGAACGCCCTAGTAAGATTTCGAGAAAATTGCGCAAAATCCAAGGGTATCTGCTATCAAACTTTTTAAGTTTTACAGTGCTAGAATCACGTTATAAGGCAAATAATTACTTTTAAATGAATTGGTTTATTATGCTGTAATCCAAAGTCGTGAAGTGTTACACATCCATTGATTTTTTTCAACTGCTACCATACCTTAAAATGTACTATCGATGAAAGTGTTACTCTGCAATGCCCTGCAATGAGCAAATGATAAGTTTGAATGAGTATTAAATGTTTCTTTACATGTATTTTAATCCCATATAACTTCACATAAAAATAGTTTAATTTGTCAATAACGTTCTTAATCTCATTGCGAGTCAAATCAAAATAATTTTTAAAAAGCGTAACTTAAGAAAAATTCACTTCTAAAAGCTTATTCTCAATGAACATGAATCTTAACTTTACAATTAAGTATCATATATCCTAAGCAAGATAACTCTTTGAAAATGCTTACTAATTTGTTTTTTTAATCAAATGAAGATACTTCAAATACGATAATGGGTTTAAGTGCTTCACTTTGCCGTTTATTCCACAAACAATGTTAATTGGAATTTATTGCGTTAATATTTGCCTTAAAATTGCACTTTTTCATGTCATTCTAGTTACTTTTCTTTTGAATTACGTTAGCCACTTTAAGCTAGACGGCATTTAATCATAATATGCAGTTGTGTTTTATTTTTATTTTCTGATTGTTCTATAAGTAGTGTTTTTTTTTAAATAAGTCATATAGAGTCATCTTTAATTTTCGAAAAATCGTTTATTATAATACAATTGACGGTCTTAAATATTGTGAATTCTACACTGTAAATAATTTTGGTGTATCTTCACGCCAAAAATGGTGGCAACAAAGTAGCCACCAAAAGTGGTGTAAGGAAACCCCACCAGTAAATCGGTGTAATGAAGCACCGATAATTGACTGGTGTGTAGAAACACCACATTTGGTGGCTACTCTGTTGCCACCATTTTTGGTGTGATGAAACGCCACCATTGATTTGGTGTACTTATACACCTAACAACCTAAAGAGTGTTCTGGTACTAATTTCAGAATCAAAAGGATAAAATTGTTATTTTTTAAAAACACTTTTTGGTGTAAACTGATTTCTTACAAATCCTGAACAACAATATTTGTAATGTTAAAAATAGCTAATTTTGTAACTTGAGTTGATTTGCGACTTGGGTTGAACTCAACCAGGATAATTTTATCCATGCTACAAAAGATAAAATGAAAATGTACAAGTTTTATACAAAAACATAACTCAAGCAAAATTGATGTTTAGGAATATTTAACGTAAATTAAAGATATCAATGGGGTTTCCAGATATTGTTTAATTTGTTACTCAACTATCTATATAGCTATAAAATTGCACAATTAAACTCTGTTCAACTATTTTATAGTAAATAGTTTTTTTTTATTTTATAGTATAATAAAATAGGTTTTTCAAACAAAACGTAAATAAAATATCATTTATGAAAGTGCAATGATGATTTCATAATCGAAAAGTTAATCACTGAAATAATTCAGATATCAATAAGCTAAATGACATATGGGAAAATAAAGTAATTATACTTTTCATTTCAATGTCTTTTAATCATATATACTAGCGCACAAAGGTATAAACATAACCCTAATTTTCTCGTTTTAACCAGAATCGCTAATATTGAAGTTTTAGTTAAATTATTCAGTAGTAATTCAGTTATCTATATAAAGAATAAATATAATTGTTCCGCTTACTTTGCATTTTCGGCAATTACACAGACACGATTTACCATCATCAAAATCAAACTCATGCTGTTGTTTAGGTCTAACTGAATGCAAACACACAGACAATCATTTAAAAGCAATATAAGTGCACGCTGAAATAAGTTTTCTAGCCAGCAATTTTTAAAATAGGACTCAAACCATGCACATCACGAATAAATTATCAAAACACAGCTCTAATTTTCCTGTTACAACCAAAGAATTGCTAGATTGGCTCGATCTGTAACACCAAATTTGGTGTTTCGTTTTTTTAATGTCGTCTAACGGCTACATTCTTGGTGTATGTTAACACCATTTTTGTATTAAGTTTAAATAAAAACCATTTTGAGGGAATGATAACACCTATGTTGGTGCTGACACCAAAAGTCGTGCATATTTACACCTTATATAGCATTTCATTAACCCAAAACAAGTGTAATAATACTCCCTTGTTTTTACAGTGTACAATAAATCAACTCAGGATAGAATTTAAGGAATATATGCAGCATATTTTAATTTCTCCAATGTTTTAATGCTAAAGAGTAATTCAATCCATGAAACTATTCGAATCTAACGAAAATTATGCATGCATAGAAATAAACGACTGTATAACGGTAACAAAATTAATTTTAAATATTTTTCAAGCATCATTAAACTTATTCTCAGTTTTATACAAATTATGAACAAGAACAAAATCATGCATTCTACATGTTAGTATATTAACTAACTGCGATGTCAATGCTACAACGTTAGACCAGTTTTTTTAACGATGGCATCGAACTGTAATCTGTTAATAATTCAGTTGGAATGTTTTACGTTTTTAAATTGAGTGTCGTGGTTCTAAAAGACGGTTGTAAAAATATTTTTAAGAAATTATAGTGAAAGGCCTTCGTTTAGTTTTACATTATTTTTGCTAATTTAATTAAAAATTTGCTTCAATCAACGAATTCGTTCCCAATACCTATATCGACAACAACAACAAGTAGGAAAATTATGTAGATAAAATATTCGATACATTCTATCACTAAACAATAGATATTGTTGGAAAAATATTTTAATATGGAAAATTTAAAGGGTATTAGTTAATTGGTCATTAGTTCACAATTTTGAAAACAATTTTCCAAATTTATTAAAATTCACTAATACTATCGATACTTTTTCAAATAAATTCTTAGTAACTAAATTCAAACGAATCCCAATCAAGGCAGAAACTTCTGAAAGCAGCATTCAGAAGGAATTCTGCAATCCACGAAAACCAGCAGAAAATAGTATGTAAATAGCATTAGCTTTAACAAACAGCTACTAATTCGTGTTATTTGGTGACTGAATCCTTAGTTTAAAAAAATTGAAAAAAAAAAGAATGAAGTTTTCATGCCAATGATGTTTTGTAAGTACTTTTGAATTAAACTTTATCCTTATCTACTATTAAAGAGCTTTTAGTTAGTTTTGTATTTAATCAAAGTACTAAAATAATATATTTTATATTATTTAATATTTTTCTTTTTCATTAAAACCAGTAAAACAGTTAAGATGTAATATTTTAAATTGTTTTTATAGGTATGATAGCTACTAAATTTTTGAAACGTATAGAAATGAAACCTCTTTTGTTTTACATCAGTACTGTTTCGGCTTTTTATTGCTGGTAACCAAGTAAAATGCAGCAGATGCTATCTGACAAATTTGCAAGGAAAAGTGTAACTTCCGCAACATGTGCTTCTGTGTTTTATCCATCTAATTACTTCTTTTAAAAACTCATCTGTGTTCACTTTAAATGAGAGAGCCACTGAGATAAGGTGTGTCAGGGGGTCATTTACACTAATGAACAAAGTAGCTTGTTAGCGCACGTTTTGTATTAATATTATGTTGGGACACAGTGTATAACAATGTGACTAAAATAAATTTTGCATCATAGACACATGATTAATTGAAAATATTTCAATCAATAAACAAAAATTATTATACTTTTTACATTATGACCGTAACATACCTTTAAGATATTTTAAACATTTTATAACCCTTATATTTTATTTCCGGCGTTTAACTAAGGCCTTGTTTATACTAATGCATTACATATAAAAAATTATTTAGAACGCTTCCATATTACTCTACGTTCCAAATTCCTACTCATTCTTAAAAACGTTTTTCAAACCTACCTCTTACAAAGATGCCAATAAAATATTCCAAACTTTTATTAAAAAAAAAGATCCACGTGTTGAAAGTCTTTTAGAAAATGACAAAGCTTTCAAATACCTCAGAGTTTTTGAATGTGGCTTGAGAGAAGATCCGTTGAAAAGGACATTATCGTTTCAAAACTTTTTTCTTTGAATTTAATTCTTGTATAGGAAGTTCTTTTACTGTATAATATGCATTTTGAAGTGGCTGTAGAATGGTTACAAAATATTTTTAATTGTATCATATGGAGTAGTACTTTAAAGCTAAATTACTTTAAGTATAACGGATTTTAATTTATTAAAACTTTCCAGGGGGGAAATATTAATATTCGGAATATTTTCTTTTAAAAATAGTTCATTTTAGGAGTAAACTATTTTTTTTATTAATTTTATTTCAAAGGGAGGACATTGCTTAATTTATATTCCTTACTTCAAAAATATTAAACAATGGTCATTTGCCTTTACTTAAAACCTTTTTTTTAATTAATTAAAAGGTTTTAAAACATTTAATAAAACACAATGGTGTAATTAAAAAAAAATATTTACATCTTATAACTACGCTCAATGATTCATTCAATACGACCTTTACTTTATCCTGAAACCATTCGGCTAAATTGTAAGTTAGTATAGCTCTATAAACCCTTACATTCCTATTTTATCAAAAGAAGTGCCTTAATATAAATTCTTGTCGTTAAAGGTTTAAAAATCAGAGATTATTTTAATAAAAAATTTTGGTTCTCGATTGAATGTTAATGAATTGTTGTACTTAAAAATTAAAAAAAAATCCTTACTTTAAGTACGTAAATTCAAAATCAAGTAAAGAAAAATTGCCTTATGTTGATAAATTAAACTTATAAATATAACGACATAATTCTTAAAAAAAATTCTTGCCTTTCAATATGATGGTTATTTTTTAATACGTAGGGGAGACCGAGATAGTTTTTCCTATTTCATTTTTTTCTCCCATTTTGCGTATATTGTTTTAGTTTTGGAAATTTTGAGAAAAACCTAATTTCCATGAATTTCTCATATTTTACAAAATTACAACATTTATTTTTACAAAAAATACTTTTTTCACAGTGAATGATTAAATCTAAGCATTTTAATTGGAAAATTTATAACATATGCAGGGTCGAGTTTTCAAACTTACTAAAAATGGACACAGAAATAGTTTATGGTCCACTTTATTTTTCTGATATCACAACGCTCCCTGTTTAATAGAAAGTGTGAGACTTTTGTTACTCTAGGAGTATAAAAGTCAATATCTGTCTTCCTTTTTCATAATTGATAACGACTTCCAACCAGAAATATTACATTTTGTACCCTATTATTTAATTAATGATTTATTAGATGTTTTATAACTCAAAAACTAAACTTTTGATAATAAAAGACCAATAAATTTTGGACTAGAAAATGTTTGGGCGAAAACAGTGTTGGAATCCGTGACCTAAATGCATTTTGGAAAAATTTCCCTGGTCATTCACTACATTGCATCTTTGACACTACCTTAGCGAGTAGCTGTGCAAGTTATTTGTAAAATAAAAACATAACTTCATTCATAAATAACTTCGATTTTAATACATTCACTCACTCATACAGTTCCTTCATTTTAATTCTAGTAAGAAACCCAGTGGGCTTAATGGTAGTGCTTCACATTGCCACTTTACATGTCCGGAGATCGAATCCCGGATTATTTGATCAGTCAGATTATTATTAATAATTTTCAGAATCTGATATGAAATGACATATTCAATGAATAAATGTCTCATAAAACTTATGGAATAGGGAAAAAATTCTACTCGTATCCTCCAATATACAAAAAGTCATTTAGTTCAAATACTACCATCTCGATGAGAACAATACGCACAAATTTTAAATCTACTTTTAAAAATATACAATTATATTTTCCACAAATATTTCGAAATGAAAAGGTACAGATCTCTATACAATAATTTTTAAAAAATTGTTCATTTTAAATTATAGTTTTATTATTAATTTATATTTCAATACATGTTCATATTTAATAACATTTTTAAGGTTAATCTTAACCTTCTCTACCTTCAACTGTTGAATTTCCTGTAAGTTGAGGCGCATTAACTTGCGCTTCATTGCGTTGTTGGCGGATTATTTGTCTCAAATATGTGACTTAAATGTCAAAGCCCCAACGATAATCAAAGTAATCCTATTCGCACTAACGCTAAGAAACTTTCAGCATTGATTCAAGTGTACGAAATAAACTTATAATCCATAATTTTCTTCAATTCATAATTAATTAGGATTTCGATTAATTTCAACTACATTTTTACATTTTTTAAACAGTTATTGCTGCCAAAAATTTTCATGATACAAAAATCACTCTGAAATATTGAATATTAATAAAATTTTATATACATTGTGTGTGTGCCAAACAATTAATGCATTTGACATAATCATTCTACAAAATTATTTGTCTTGATAATTCTATTAACTATAATTGTTAATTTATTTTTAATGGTTCTTATCAATTTTTATGAGAATAAATTAAATGTTAAATAGAGTATTCGAAACTGTGAACTAAAGTGTAAAAACCATTAGTTAGTTCACAAATAATATAAAGTTATAGAATAATGTGGAACTATATCCAAAGATATTAAGGCTGTGAAACTCAGATGGTGTATAGTATTTGATAAATACCATTAGATACAGTGTGATATATTTTAGTATATTACCATAAAGCGTCTCTGTGACTGATAGTATATTGATTAGAATAACAAGGTCTTCAACGTTATTCTTGCAAAAGTATCGTAAGTACAATGGAGTTCAATTCTTCTTTTCAGAATTACCAGAATTAATAAATCTAAATCCTATTTCATTTCTATTTTTAATATTTTGAATGTATTAATTGCCTTTTAAATGATCAAAATATCTCTGAAAAAGTCAAACTTCATTCAAGCATATGAATGTAGATAAAAGTATAAGAAAAAGTTTTACAGTGTTTTCACGAGAAGTTTCAATCTTTTAAATTTAAACAATGCTTTATCGAAAAATAATTTAGGCCTTAAATCATTAAGTATTTATTTTTATAAACATGCTTTCCAAACTCCCAAAACATTATTAGGTATGCAATTGTCCCCTTCAATGCTTACTTTTAGTAAATGACTATAGTAAATGACTGACTGATTTACTTTTAGTAAATGCTAATGATTACGTTTTCAAGACATTACAATTCTAATTAATTTAGCCTTTTATGGTTCGAAATATAAATTAAATATAAAGATAATTTTAACTGTGTCTGGAAAACATGGTAAACGAAAGATTAAATAAAAATACAGTCAAAGGGGTAAATACGGTGCAAAGTACGTTTTTTTTTTTGCATAATATAGGTGCATCGTGCCTACATAAAATCTATGCACCCTAGTTACAAATTCACTGAAAAAATATTTAAACCTAGCTAGTTCCGAAGGACGATTTCAGAGACGAGAACTATCATAAATGTTCTTGACACACATTGCATGACTTTATCAGCTATGTAAATGCAGAAATGGTTTTAAAAACCAACGTTTAACTTACCAAGAGCACAAACTATTTAAAAAATGAAATGTATTGCAAGATTTTGTCAAATCAAAGAAACAGCCATTAAAAAAATCCTCATAAATAAAATGTTTTTAATATTTGAACACTTGTACTATATTTTTTAGCAAAATTTTGTTGCAGTATACAAAAAAAAAAACCTTCTTAATTTAAAGAATTTTACACGAATCAAACAGACAATTTTAGTTCCACACTTTTTATAGTTTGTGTTTAAAACCTATTTCAAATGCTGATGATGATGGATACAAATTCGTGGATTTTTATTTCAAGTCCGGGTGCGCAGTGTTAACTATTACTCAGAAAAAAAATATTGACAATAATAAATTGCCTTTAACTTTATTATTGTTCTTTTCATATATTTCTATTTTCGCGCTACTAAGAAGGAACTGCAAAAATAACCTTTTTTCCTTCATATTCTATGCTTATAACTCATTCTTAGGAAAGAATCGTACTTGTGGAGAGAAACCTTTAAGCTACAGAATAAAACAGTAAAGAACATAAAAAAACTCTCCCTTATTTTCTACTGGTAAAATTGTTTTTGAAACGAGACCATGAATCTGTAAAAGCTGTTTTCCCTTTGTATGACTTTTTATGCAGGAAAACTTCTAACTAATGCTTTTGAGGACATCGATTTTATCATGTTTGGGTTATTCATTCTTACTTTTACTTAATGACGTACTCTCAGGCAATGAAGAAAAACCTATTATTTTTTTTATAAATTAATCTGTGTAAAAATATTTATTAATTATGCATTTAAAAGGGAATATATTTATTCAAATATTCCCTAGCTACTTTTAATTCTTATCATAACTACCGTGAAAACTAGTGTTATCCGATGTTATATCTTCTATATAAATATATTATTAAGATTCACAGACATGAATGTTATCGTTGGTCCGTTTCGTTTCTGCAACTTTACAATAATTACTTCAAAAATTTTCATCGACTTATTGGTAAGCTAAACTTATAGCTAACTTAATTAATACTCTAAATATATGACTGACAAATCAAAATTTGACAAAATGTGTATTAAATATACATAAATTGTTTAAACTAAAACTGAATTTAATATTTTGAAGAACAACAGCCACAACGCATAAAAAAATAATTATAAAAGGTTTCATTGCTAGGAGGGTATAATGGACTTCTCAGTAGAGGAAAAGTATTCATAAAAAGAAAAATTTTCAGAAGATGATTACACTTTTCAGCTTAGATCTTTTTACAATTTACTATGTAATGTCCAAGAAAGCCTAAAAATCCAAAATTTGTCACATATTTTTTCGTCTTAATGCCCTTTTCCAAATCTAATTACAATGTACTAAAGTGTAAATATACTTAAATTTCTTCTTAAGAGTTGATAATATAATTCAGCACTCGGAGTTTTTCTTATAAATTTTATAAAAGTTTGGAAGAAAAGTTCAAGTCAATGATTACAACTCAGTGGTGTTTAAAAATTAACGATTTTATCAGTTATTTTAACATATAGCAATCAATCATTTTTTACAATCAGTTTAACAGTTGAAATTAAATCTAGCCGTTGTCAAACATTTTATGATTAATTACTTACAGCTAAAAGGAATTTGCGAAAAATAATCATTGATGTTGATCCTGAAAAACTTTATTTCTTGTGTCGTCAAGGTTGTTATGTTAGGAAAGTTTTAAGATTCAAATACTGAACGTCAATTTAAATATGAGTTTTAAAAAAAATACAACTGAATACTTGCATATAAAATTATGCCAAAGATATCCTTATTAAATAAAAGACTGAATGAATTTTTGAAATATAAGTCTTTCATAATCGATTGTTCGCGTTATCTTTAGTAAACTGTTTTGCACTGAAAAAACTTTTCATGTAGGGGAAATGGCATGCTTTGTAAACAAACTTATAAAACAACAAAGGTGATCCAAAATCCGAACGTTTCTTTTAAAATAATATTGAACATAAGTCCACTTTCAACTAAAATACACAAAAAAGATGAGAATTAAAAATACCACTTTTATGATAATAAAGCATTATGAATATATACCTGCAACACTTTGTAAAACATTTACTATTTGCGATAGAATGTCACTTTCTGATACCAAAGAGTAAAGCTAATTAGTTATTTTTTTAATTAAATTCTTTAAAAAAATTGGAAAATAATCTGAAAAACTTGAATTTTAAGCAATTTTAATTTTATATCGTGATTGGAGGCGGGGGGTTAATTTTTGATACTTGATAATTTAGATTTTAATAGTGTGCTAATCGTGTACAAATTATTAGGTTTCCTTCCCCATTATGTTAAAAGCATGGTTGAGAACTATAAGAAGAGTTGACGAAAAACACGGATTGGATCCTGAACAAGCTCAGTTATATTTGCAGTACACACTATATACTACAATACAGATTTCAAAAATCAAAATATTCAATAAGAATACTCATATTACGAGTATAATGAAATTGTAATAATACTAATACACTGGTATAATGGAAAATTTCAATAATATGTGTTAGTGTGGGAATCATGTGATGTATATTTTCTGGCCCTATTAAGAGTTTGTAATGAAAATTTGTATAGAGGAAAGAAACCCGGTATGCAATTGTCTTGTTTTGTATCAGAAAGTATGTATGCATATTAAAAGCATTGTTCTAGACTTTTTATGTATGTATAAAACTTTGCAATAAAAACAAGTTTTGCGCTGTATTTTATTACCAAATAACATATGACAAAAAAAATATTTGATAAAAAAAATTGCATACATGTATTGTTGGGGGAAAGTAAGTAATTTATAAACTAATTAAAATTTTAGTTTAAAATTAGTCTGAATTCTTGTAAGCTTAAATATTTAATAATTTCAATTAAAATTCAATTAGATCTAATAATAGGCACTGATAAATTCAAAAGAAAATAAATTAGAAAGAATAAGTAATTATTATTGGTTATTGCTAATTATACATGGCATTATTAAGGTAATTAAATTCCAATGCAGTTTTTGAGCTTTTAATAGCTAATCCCAAATAAATAATTTAATTAAAGATTCAGCCAGTAAACAATGTTAATGCAGAAGAATTATTTGAGCTTTGATATACTTCAATAAAAATAATTTCTGTAAAATAAATATATTCTCAATACATATCAAATTTCAAAAAGGTATTAAAATTTCAAATCAATTACTGTATTTGGTAAAATTTATGAGACATTTAAAATATAGTCAGAGCACCCTAAAATAGCTTTGATTCCAATTGCCTGGTAAATCGTAACTCACTCGCATGCCACTCTATTCCCCCTTGAACAAGTTCTGGTAGAGAGCAATGGCTGCCGATAGAATTGTAATTCAAGTTGTACCTCTACATAACTCTAGAACTCTTTGCTATTTATCATTAAGTATTAAAGATGAAAAAAAATACTGTATAATTTAACAGAAAAAAATCTAATTTTAACACACATATGGCTAGTTTATCTCAAAGAACTATATAAAAAAAATTTAAATTAATAAATTCCAAGCTTATTAATTATGACACACAAAAAAATCAATGAAACATTGCATACAAATTTTCATATTACCCAAGTACAAGAAAGATCAATTAAAAAAAATTAAGCATATAATACAACAGATATTTTTTTAAAAAAAGTCAATGTTGCACTTGTTTTTTTGGTAGGAAAAATATTTGAAATCAACACATTTCACTATGGCATAAATAATATACATAATTAATACCTTAATACACTCCTTATTTTTAAAAAATATTTTTCTTTGCCATTTCAGGTACGAGGTATTAAAAGTAAGACATCAAAATAACATAAGTATCAAAATATAATAAAAAGGAATGGGGTGATTGTTATCTTTTATATATGCTATTGCTCCTTGATATTAAACAAAATTAAAAACACAATTACTAAAAGCTAGCTATCCAAAAAGCTAATCCCTTAATTTAACAAACTTTTTTAGGTAGGTTATAATTCAAGCTAATCATCTAGAGAGCAACTTTTTTTTTCAAGAAAACAATGTATATTATTATAATAAGTTATAGGGATCAAGCTATAATATTATATTTTGATATTATTTGTACCAAATAACGTTTTTCAAATACTAAATGTAATAATGTTAATTACATACAGCAAAATGAAATGAAAATTCTTCTATAAGCTATGGAGTATGCAGGTTGGTCGAAAGAATTGTTAGAGTAATACAAGAGTAAACCACCTGCATAAATTAATCATATGAGACAAAGAAAAAATTTCATTAATTTAAAAAAAAAATTGACTTAACAAATTGACAAAAATGAGACTTTATTTAAGTCATTCGAGTATTTACACAGATGTATTTACATGAGTATCAGCTATGCTTTATACATGCAATAAAAAAATCAATCTAATCTTTTTCTTCTCTACTTGCTGAAGGTACCCAGCGTTTCATAAGAACTTCCTAGAAAGAAAAATATCGCCAATATAAAACAGTTAACTAGATGTACATGAATTAACAAACATACAAACTAAATACCAGAATTTTTAATTAAAACAATTAAAAAGCATCTACTAAAGTGAGAGGCTTGCTATGGAGTTGGTTTATTATATTAAAGTTTTACTAAGCTCTGGATTTTCCAGTTAATGCTACCAGAGCTAAATATTACAATTTTGGCCCAAGTCATGTAATAGGTGTGTTTACATGTTTATATAAAGTGATGAGCACATAAAAAAATAGGATAGTACAACTAAATCAATTTTTAAAGAAGAAAATTCTTAGTTACTTTCATATGAACACAAATAAAGTTGAATTGCATTGTTGTGAACCTGGGTATGACAATCCGGGAAAGTACAAACCATTTATAAAATCTAAAATGTCATACAGTAACCCCTCGCTATATCGCGTCTCGTTATAACGCACATTGGGATATATCACACCTTGTGTCATGTCTCCCAATCTATAATAATAAAAGAAAGAGTCTGTCTGTGTGTATGTCTGTGGATCGCAAAAGACCTACTTAGACTGCTCTAAAAAATTCGAAATTTTTAATATAGATTCCTTTTAATACCTACGTGTGCACCTGAGGCTTAGATTTTTCATATTTGATTGAAATTTTTAATTAATATAATTAGTTTCAAAAAAACGTCATCCACGTGGGATTGCGGAACCATAACAGGGCTTGAAAATACATGGTCCGGGCCGAAACGGGGGCTTGACACCATCCTCTATTAGTTTGATTGAGATATACGCTCGCCCTAGGGCTGCTTCATCCTCTATTAGTGTTTGCTCTTTTAGGTGCGCATGCGCCAACACGAATTTAATTTTGTTTTAATTTTGAGTGTTTCACAAGGTAAGTATGCCTCTAAAAGGAAGCAATGCGAAGTTAACGGGTTCCCACTAAGGCAGGACCATACTGCTAGTTTTTTCAATATAATTATAATATTTATCAAGCCGCTCATTATGTGCATTCGGTTATATCGCAGTTTTTTGCTAGTCTCCCAGGCAGCACGATATAACGAGGGGTTGCTGTATTACTAATGCATTTTCAAGCTTGTAACCATACACAAACAAAATGGCTTTTGCAATCTAAAATTATACTTTACAGTGTTTTTACATATTTCCTATAGTTTCAACTAAATTTCTCTATGTACATTCCTCAGTTACACAAATCTTTACAATGGAACCTATAGGTGACCTACAATTAATACCAGGAAGAAAACAAAATCTTTTTTTAAAAGTATTTTCAGTCTTTCATTGGTGAATGCCGTACATTCGACAGATTTTGGATTCAAACTAATGTACATATTGCAAATAACAGAGGGATACACTAAGTGCAAATGAGTGAATATAAAATTTAACATACCTCTACCTTGTATTGGGAAATACAAAAAGGTGTAACTATTTTCTGTTCAGATACTTGATGTGGCTTTATGACATACAAAAACATGAGACCCTGTAAGCAGATTGAAAAATAGTAGCAGCACATAATTATAATCAGGTTAACTAATGCATCTGTACACACTAAAAATAAGAGTTAATTCAGCATATTGCACATTTTTTTTGTAAAATACCAAATATTAGCTTTGAATAATCATAATAATAAAATATAGTAACTATTATTTCTACAATGCAAATATACATTTAAGATGAGCATACTAATCACTTCATTATAATAATTACTGGAACTACTTAGGAATTATATAATTTTTTTAAATGTATATGAAAAGTATTCTCTCTTTTTTTTTATATAAAAAATTAAACTGTGGGTTAGAAATTTTTGGTTTTGAATGTCACAAGAAATTGGAAACCTCTGAAAAATGTACTATGTTTTTTACTGACCTTTCCAACTGTATTGGTAACTCTGTTTAGAGCAAGCAGGGAACCCCAAGTAAATTGTCGCTGACCTCTTTCTTCTCTTAAACCTTGCTCCTTCACAGCTTTTACAATCACAGAGTATGTTGAATGGTAAAAAGGCGGTCCATCTTTATACAAAACTGAAATAAAAATAAATATTAATTATGTATATACTTATGCACAGCAACAAAATGTTCAGATAAGTTAGTCAGGCCTACATGAAGTGGCATTGTTTAGTTCCAATGCTAGCTTTTTAACTTAAAATTATAAGAATATTGAAATTAAATATTAAAAAAAAATGCCAATTAATAAAGCCAAAATGAATCAAAAATAATATTTATTATAGATAGTTTATTTAAAAGTAAACCCGAAAGAATTGTAAGATATACCTAGTACATAAGCTACATTTCTAACTGTGTCACATAACAATTATGATTTGTTACAATGTTTTTATATTTAATATATAGATTATAGATAGAAATCATTTTCACAAGATATTGTACAAAAAAAATTAAAAACTTTTATTTACTATAACATTTGGCAAAATACAAATAAACTAATATAATGGTCCTGTAACTTCGACGCCTGAAAGTATGGAGTAGTATGCATGAAATCTGGTAATTCTGATTTTTTGCACACTTGTTTACTATGTTTGCCTGATGAATAATCCAAGTTTTCGACCTTGAGCGCGCAGCTTTATCAAAAATCGAATTAAAAGCGAAAAATCGTGATTTTTTCAATTATTGGCGATTATAACCCTAAAGAACTAGTTTTTGAAAAATCTTCCAACGAACTTTTTTAAAGTACACTAAATTTTCTACAAAATGATACTAGAACTGTTTCTGTAGACCCAGTAGTTTACAAGATAAATCCTTTCAAAAGTTAGTCATTTTCTTTTAACTTTGCTCATTCAAACTAATGCATTTTGAATCGGATTATATACAATCGAAGCCCAGCATTTTATGCTGGCTGACTTTTTTTTTAAAAATGAGACACACAACAATGAGTACAACAATAGATAAAAGTGCATTTGAAAGGAAATTGAGCAATTTCAAACTCAAAAAATTGAATTAATTTAGCCCTCTTTTATAATGTAATACACTAATAACACATATACAATCAGTAATTCAATTAATAAAGTTCATTTGATGTAGTACATACAACAGAAAAATTAGGAAATTTGCAGTGAACGTAGTTAAGAACAGCAATTGGATTAAAACTGACAAATCATGGGAGAATTTAATTTTCTCAGATTCAGAAGTAGAAGACAATTTTTAAGTTTGTTGGCCTCTTTTTTTAAATGTTTCTTTTAATTTGTTCTTCGAAACTTTATTAATAAGATTTTAAAAAATGTCAAATTCTGAATTTTTTGTTCAGGTTAAGCAGGATTTTGCCTAAACGATTTTGTGTCAAAGGCGTTTTATAGCATTAGCTGAAAGCTTTATAGCCGAAAAATGCTTTCAGATCATCTCAAGCGAAATTTCTTGTTAAGCAAGTTCATGTTAACAGGGTTCAACTGTGTAAGGAATAGAATTATCAAAATCAATATGGCATATTTTACATACCATAATCAACTCCATATTTAAGTCCACATCTCACTATCCACCCCTTGCTTCTAAAATGATGGTATGCAGTATACATAACAGGGAAATTTTTGTCAGCACTGCGTTCACAAAATTTATTCCATAGTCTGGATAGGTTTAAAGGCTATAATACAAAATGAATAATGAGAAATTCCATCATAAGTTTTTATACTGCTTTAACAATTAAAAGATAATTCAAAGCACACGAAACCCGTAATTTAACCAAACTTAAATAAATAATAAACCATAATAATATTTAAATAAATATTTAAATTAAATTTTCAGAACTCAAAAACTTAGCCATCAAATAGTTTCACACAAATACTGTAGAACCACGATTATACAAGAGCCAGCGAAAAGAAACACACTAAATGAAAATGAAAAAACGGTAAGAAGCAGGAAGACTTAAGGGTATGGTAAAGAGACAAAATAGAACTCGCGTGAAATATCATTGACGAAGAATATACATACGAAATTGGGACATAGAATCGAGGTTACACTGTATACTTCAGTGGCGGCTTGTGGCATACAGCAAGTACAGCCGGGCTGTACCTAAATATTCAGTTAAAGTAAAATCCCAAATCCAATCATATATTAATATTTATTTTTTTAGTATTACATTTTACCAAAGGAGTGCATTTTTTTTAGTGTAGCGCTTTCAAGCCAATAATGAAAATTCCACTCAAATAGTGGGATTGGTAAAAGTTACCCATTTGGGTGTCAAATGTGTTGCATGCCCATAATCTAATCCTACTGAACAGCAGCCCGGTTAGAGAAATGAGATAAGGGCTGAAGGACGCGAGCGGAGTTGCCCTGATGACGAAGAATATGCATTGCTTAATCCCCGTTCAATTGAATAGATTAAGGCGCGGAGTGCAGCCCAAAACAATTTTATGTGTTTCGGCTGCAGTTGGAATTCGCTGATATGATTGGTGGCCGCCAAACACGTGTTAGGCCATACATGTGTGAAGGGGAAATCAAGAGATTGAATTCTTTTCTTATTCTTCATCGCTTAAGCCATAGACTATCGCTCAAACGGTTATTAAATTTCAGTGCAGAATGCTTTTGTTTCTTAGTATTAATATTTTATTTGTTCTTTATTAAAAAATGGAACCCCCCGCTATTGTTGGAATATATTTAAAGTAAACCACTGTTTTTTTAAAGTAAGTTTTTCTATTTTATACAATCTTATATACTTTTTACATACTATGCTTTTCAATTTATGCTAAGCTGACAGAAGTTTGTTCGTGGTGGTGGTGGGGGGGGGGGTCGCGTTGCTTTGGCTGCACCAACATTTTTGGCCACGGGCCGCCACTGGTATACTTCTTGTGCTTTAAACATAGTTGAATAAACACTATGCAAAACTCAAAATGTCCAGATGTCTACGAGCTTCACTTTAGTTTAAATGATGAATTAATTTGAAGAATATTTTTTAATAATAACCTACTCAAGAAAATAGGAATACATATTTCATATAGTTGTTAAAAGTACTATAAAACTTTTAGCACTATGATGTTTGTTTGTTAAATATTTAATTTACAGCATCATTTGGCAACAAAATAGTTCTTAAATTAGCACCATTTTGTAAAAAAAACAATTCATTCAATTTTACCAACAATTTCATATTTTAGAAATAGATTTTAATAACGATATGTAAAAGAAAAAAATGTTCATAAAAAGTTTTCTGTGGAAATCATTTAGAATTTATGGTGTTTTGAATACATAATGCTTTGAATACATAAATTAGTGTGATAAATGAATTTTACCTGGTTTCTTTCCTTTACAACAAGACATCCCAAGCCATAAGACAAAAAATAAGCCTAAAATTAATAAGAAATCTTTATTGTTATACACTCTATATCGTTATACACTATAAAAAAGGAACTGTTATATGGGTTGAAATTAATTTTATTAAACTCGTTACTTTAAACCATATGACCATTGCTTAAAAACAAAAACTCCATTGCTAAAAATATAACCAAAAAAAACTTTTAGTTCTAAGTACTTTAATACCTCTTCAAAAGTCAGTTGCAGACTTTCTTTTTCTACAGAATCAGGTTGTTCCGTATCACCTTCTTCTTGTTGAGTTTCACTCTCCTCTGAGGACAAGTCAGAATCCGAAAGCACGACTTCGATGTCTTTGTTCTCCGGTTCGGGAGCTTCATCATCATCTTCAACACAAATGATTTCCTCATCCTCCAATTCTTCGGAGGGTGATGGGCTTTCCACTCTAACCACACATTAAAAAATAGGTTATTACACACATTAATTTGATGAAAAGTGCACTTTCAAGCTTATTTTATTGTGTGTTTGATAATAAAATGTCAAATAGTGAACCAATCGATTTTGCTTGAAGCTATTTATAGTGTACTGAGATAAGAGTGTTCGATTTACATAATATTTAACATTCCATTTGAGAAAGCACATACCTAACATTAGTAGAATCTGCAAAAAGTTTATTTAAACAGAAAAGAAAAAAATTGTAAAATAGACTACTACAAACGGTATGGTATATTGCACTTGTTGCACTTGTAAAAATGTGTTAAATATACATTCTTTTTGCATCAGCCAAAATGAAAAAAATTTTGTATCATTTTTTATTCCCTTATAAACAACAGTAATTAGTAAAAAGTAGTGTATCCCCCCCCCCCCCCCTGCACAATTTTCCTTCTTGGCACAAGTGTAACAGCAAAAGCAATTGATATGATAGGCCTCACAGTTTTAACAAGCATGTCTGTGCCAGTGTGCTGTATATGTTTTTGCTTGATTTTGGGTGCTATTTAAATTTCAGGAAAGCAGCGTGGACCACCAGGAATCAATACGGACAGTTATTACTACCAAGCAGTATAACCTATTTTGTACCAACTGGACACCTCCAACAGCTCCCACTCCTATCATAATGAAAATCTTATGTGAGTTCAGGTAAGTGGTACATTAACCACTATAGTCTGTAAAGTTACAACACAGAGCTCTCTTTGTTTGCCCCCAACTCTACCTGGAGTTGTAAAGCAGGTGTGGTTAACCTCACAGTAGTTCCTCAAGCTAAGTAGGTTTAGAACAGCACCCTTGCGTCCAACCCTTGAATCCAAGCTTGTTTGTAATCATACGGACTATAACTCAATTATAATAATAGTGTATGCATTCTTAAATAACTGTTCTATTTGTGATGCTTTCAAGATATAAACCAGAATTAAAAATAATTTATTTAGTAGCAATGCCATACGTCCTTCAATGTAACTGAACTGAAGTAATATTTACCTTTTTCGTTTCCTGTCTCTTTTTTTATAACCTTTATCTTGATGAATCTGTTTTTTACAGCAAACTCGTGGGGCATTATTTGACAGTGTTCCTTTACCAAAAAAACCCTAAAGAAAAGAATAATACAATATTTTAAAAATTTAATGTTGAATAAAATATTTTTTTAAAAATATTTTTACAAAAAAAAATGCATTTAGCCTTAATTACAATGCTTCATATATTAATAGGAGGTGCTTAGGTCAAACTTATCCGCTAGATGCCTCTGCTCTACCGGTGTGGATAATCTATTTCCGGTAAAGTCGACTGCTAACTTTTTGTCTTGACATTTTGTCAAGCTTAAAAAAAAGGTTTTTTTTAATTAAATGTTTTAAGTGATAACTTTTTTTTTCGTTAATATGACTTTCGAGAAGTCAGTTCCATATTTAAAGCAGGAATTAAAAGCACTAGATGCTAAAACTACTGGAAATTACAGTTCAAATATATGTAGTCTATTTTCTGTACATTTCTCAAAAAACCTGTATACTCTTTAGGATATTTCTTGGATACTTATTTCATTTTAATTGAAGTTAATAAAAACGAAGCTTTGTTAATTTATTGGTGTAATAAACCTTATAATATACAATTTTGTGTGCATAATATATTTCTTTATTCTTTTGTGGTGATTGTTTGAGTAATGAACTGTAGATGCATAACTTTTGTTTTGAAATCCAAAAGTTTTATTTTGTATGCTCAGTTTATATTTCTGAACAATTATTGAGTATTTTCTCGTGTCTTTTAAAACAAATAGATCTTTTTTTTTTTAAATTTTTAAACAAAAAGTATTCCAGAACATTTTCATTTGTACAAATAAAAAATTATCGACCTCAAAAGGCCAGCGGCCCAGCAAGGTTGGTTCATCTTACCAATTTCCAATGACCATCAAGATTCTTCTTAAAATCTTCTACACTATTCATTGCAAACATAATCTGGTAGGCATAGGCAGTCCACTCATTGACAAATCTCTTAAAAATATTTTCTTACCGTCTCTTTTCTAAGTCATGACTTATTTTATTCCTGATCATGTCCTCTGGTTTGGTTATATAAGGTAAAACCTAAGCCATTCATGCTTCATTTTTATGTTGTATTTGTTTATTACGGATTGGAATTGTGGAAAGATGTCATATTTAGCCAAAAGATGTGCCCTGTATTAACAAAAGATCTACGAACTAGGATGTATATATAATAATAAAGCGTTTGTCCCAATGGCTACCGGCTTGATGATCAACTCTTTTAAATATGGAGCTTTCATTAACTGGTGCTTTTAGGTCCCAAATCAGAATTGTTGGGAAAAAATGCTCATTAACCTGCATCAAAGAGTTTACTTAATCTCTAGACACCAGGTGACAGTAATCCCACTTTTCAAAAAAAAAAATGTCGATACTTGTTGTTCATGCTTATTTAACTTATCATTCTTCACCCATTTATCAGAACTCTAGGATTGACTTTATTGTAAAATGTTTATTTTATGTGTAATGCACTCTTAAGGCTGCTCATCACCCCCCATACCCCGTCCTCCTTCGATCGGGCTTGCTAATGTTAAGTCTATGGGGGGAAAATGGTTTTTGTTCCAAAAAAAGTCAAGAAATTATAGGAATATTTTGATGCGGGTTTTTTTAAATTCATAAAAATCCAATAAAGTAGTGCTTTTAGAGGTTATTTTTTTAAAAACTTTACTTGCCTTTTTTTAACAGAAAAAATTTAGATTAAAAAAAAAGTAAATAACGTTTTTAAAAAAATAACCTCTAAAAGCACTTCTTTATTGGATTTTTATGAATTAAAAAAAAAACCGCATCAAAATATTCCTATAATTTCTTGACTTTTTTTGGAACAAAAATCATTTTTTCCCCATAGACTTAACATTAGCAAGCCCAATCGAAGGAGGACGGGGTATGGGGTGATGAGCAGCCTTAAGTTACTTTTTTAAGATTAGAGAATTTTATTTTAGGTTTATGTTTTATGATTTGACAGTATTGTTGCGGATTTTAAATCTTTAAAGTATAATGTGGATAAAAACACTCAACCTAATTACCTACTAATCAAGGGCTATCATACATTCATATCCAGGGTTGGGTTTTTCCCGTCCAAAACTTATATTTCCCATACCAGTGGTAAATACTGGAAAATACCAAGAAGAACCTCTTTCAGAAAAAAAAAGAAAATACCATTCTTTCTCCAATATAACTTATCTATTAAATTCTTTTTAATTAAAAAGTTCTACATAAGTAAACAAAAGTTTTCCTTTTGTTTATATCCTAATTTTGTATTCTAGCTGTTACAGTCAAACCTCGACAACTCGACTTCCTATAAGTCAAATAAACCGCTAAATTCTCAATAATTCGAAGTAAACATCTTCAAAGTTTTTATCACAGATTTCACATGTAAAAGAAACATTTCAGTTCAAAATAATTTAATTTCAATTCAAATTAATCAGCATTTTGTATGAATGCCAACAACCTTAAAAAAAATACAATCAACAAGAAATATATATTTTTTTTAATGAGATTTATATGGCATGTACACTAATCAATATTTGATAATGCCAAATTTTGTGAGTTTTAAAAACTTTTGCCCCATTCTTCACTTGTTGACATGGGCTATTAAAAAAATTGAAATGTGTTTAACCATAGTATTATGGCACATATGAAATTATTTAAATCAGGTCGACCCATCTTAAATGACAGTAGGGAGAAATAGAATGCAACTTCTATAACTCAAACTTTCGATTAGTCGAATATTTTTGGGGTCTCCTGAGACTTCAAGTTATCGAGTATTGACTGCATTACAAACGTCAATATGCTTTATGTGGGGGAGCCCTCATGAGGCTCATGTTTTGTTCCCTATCAGCCCCACTATAGGCATTGCAGTTTTTCCAAAGCCTAGTCTGTCATTGGATTTGTTTCTATATTTAGTCGACATAACTTAATATTTACCCTATATTTTTTAAGGAATATTTCCCACAGACAATACTCCAGTAATTATTTATGTTTATTCCAATGGAAATAATAATAATCTTAAAGTACATGATTAATATGTTACCATACACGTAAAATAACAAAGGAAGATGTGCATGTTTTTAAAAAGTTTTTCAAAGGTGGGAAACTTTTTTCTTTCCCAGGACAGTAAATACTGGTTTTTAAAATAGTATTTACCAGGGCTGGTAAAAACCATGTTAACCCTGTTTATATCTTTAAAATAACAAAGTCAATTTTCATTTTACATACATTCACACATCAATTTGGTATTGCAGTTTATTTGGTCTGGATGAACGTTATAAGAGGCTTTGACAATAAAACTAGAGTTTAGAGCAATGGGCATATTACACCTAAATTCTTAGGAAATCCAAAGAAACTTAAACCTTTGGACTTTTGTTTATTAGAAAAACATTGTGGAACACTGTAATGCACCGGCATTTTTATGAAATAATAAAAAAAAACAGATCACACATTTGTAAACAACAGCACTGAATTCGCATATAGAAAACTAAAATTAGAGGTATGAGCAATGGGCATATTACACCTAAATTCTTGGGAAATCCAAAGAAACTTAAACCTTTGGACTTTGGTTTATAAGAAAAACATTGTGGAACACTGTAATGCACCGGCATTTTTATGAAATAATAAAAAAAAACAGATCACACATTTGTAAACAACAGCGCAATCCTCACTGAATTCACATAGAGAATACCGGAAGTAGGGACCGGAAGAAGTTTATCCACACGCTTCGAAAGGTATGCTGGGTACGCGACATCTCCTATAGAACTAAGTGGGTACAACTGTACACTCTGTGCCAACCAAACTTGGGTAAAAAAAAGAGTAAAAAGGCAGAGGGAAAAGTGTTGTTGGTCCATTAGTTTTAAACTCTTGTTTGCTAATATTTACATACAAAATGATCTGAATATAATTTAACCAAAATACACTTTTTATTCTGATAAAATTGCAAAATTTTCTCAAATAGTATACAAATCCGTTAGACCTTAAACAAAATTAATGTTTTAAACGTGTTTTCTGGATGGATTCCCAGATAATTTATGGAACTCTTTACATGCGCGGAAGGATCTTCTCCATAGCATATTTTAAATTACCCAACTAAGGCCGGCAAGGAGTGTAGCACATATGCTTTGGACAAGATGCAAAACAATATTTGTAAATGTAAGTAGAGAAAACGTTCATATGTGCAAAACTATTTATCACTACCACCACTCATGTTTATTCCAATCAGCAATTTCTTAACGAACCTAGAATTTGCTATGAAGCACTGTTGTAAAAGGAGGCAGCATCAGGAACTAGACCTAAACTGCATACACCCGAGCTGGTCCGAGAAATCCTTAATTCAGTGAACTAGAAATTAATTTATACATACATAGATGGCAAGTAAATGGTCAACTTTCTTGGGCTTAATCCTACACTAAAACACACCTTAAGTTTGCAGCATTAAAATGTTCTACGCAGAGGAAACACGCATAAACAAACGGTTTTTTGCCCTTCTGATTGGTCGCTCCTACGCGATACACATCAGGCCCTGAATTAGTTCGTCCTGTTACGTCAAAACCGAAGGAAAAAATTATTAATATTACACTCAAACTGACGCAAAAACAAATAAAAATAATAAAAAAATTTGTGAAATAACGAATAAAGTGATTTATTGAATGTGAAAAACTTTTTTTATTCGATTCTCGCAAACGGAAATTAGAACTACTTACAATTTTTCCCGTAGAACATTTGAAAACTGCATACTTAAACTGTGTTGAGGAAAAGTCTCTGACAAGTGATAAATATTTTGCCCTTGGCTGTCAATTTTTGGCTTTTCATATTTATTTATGAAGTATTATTATTGTGTCAGGAGAAAACAAAGAATTTGAAAACCCTTTTCTGTAGAATTGACCCTTCATGAAAAGACTAGTATAATTTGAAAGAATAATTAAATAAATGAGAAAAATCATGTGTTTACTAACCTTTGTATACAACAGTTTAATACTTTTTTCATCATGAACAAGCACACAATAATCTTCTAAATACCCTTCTGCACATTTCCACTCTGGATCAACTTGGTTCTCGCCTAAATTATCATTACAGATAATTGGAAAAGGATATTCTTCTTTAGACCATTTGGTTTTCTTAGCAGCTGGTTTCAATAACAAGTTGTCAGAGTTGTCATCCATATTTCACTGATAAAAAAAAATAGGTAAAAGTTTATTCTGTAATCGAACGTAAATTTTTTTTTCGTAACAGCGAATAGTTTTAATTATTTAAAAGTGAGTGAATGAACATTGTATATTATTGAAGATTATAAGGCCATAAGAAAGAACACAAAATACAAAATATTCTTGTTAGGTTAGATTGTACATTTTTAGACTGTCTATTCTTAGAGCCATGCCATAGAGTTTAACACAACTAAATACATTTCGTAACCTTAAATTCTGGTCACGTGACAAAAAAAACACCTGAGCGAGCAGTCAAAGCAAAGCAGTGGGGTGCGCTTGCTGAAGACTTTTGACAAATTAATGAACACGTAAGTCGCAGTGTTTCACTGATCTGAATGGGAAATCGTCACATCCTGTAGGGGTATTGTTTGTTTGTTTTGGTTTGATACTCGAGATGCTTTCTGTGCTGTGTATTCTTTTTTAACGTTACTTTGTTAGTGATGTCGTCGCAAGAATTACTAAAGGCAATTCTTTTGTTAAAAAAAATCGCTACGCTAATGCCTATTCTTTGCTTTTGTTGTGGGTGATTAAACAAAGCCGAAATGCATCATGGGGGAGGTGTGAAATCGTTACTACCTGTGAAACCTTGGGGCCGTTCTCATGCGGTGCAAACACCGGCGATTCACCGGCTACCTGGAAAAAAAATCCCTCCCTAGGGAAAATTGCGGGAGCGAAAACGTGCCAGCCTCGCACAGCTTGTCGCACTGCTTACCCAATCACCCTCTTGTTGCTTGTATTCTACACTGATGCACCTCTATCCGACTTCGGCCATCACAAATGTTCAAACCATCGCCCACAAACTGGGGAAAATACAGATAAAACGATGTATTTAAAACACAAACTTGGGGTGCAACACTACACGAATTTTTACCACCAGAATTATATGTTATGCATTTTCATAGCCATCAGCCATCGATTCCTTCATATACTATGCCGCCTCGGTGGCGTATGGTATATGAATCGGTGAGTGCAGAAACCACTTCAGTCAAAAAAAAAATCCGAAAACTCTTTCAATGAAAATAAGCGTTAGAAAGGCAAGATGCGTGTTGGGTGCTAGAGCTACGTTAGTCTGTTGAGTAGTTCCGTAAATACAGGACGTTTGTTTTGAGTGTTGAGTGCAGAAATAGACGAGGAGTTATTGCGTTTTTTCTCCCTCCTGAAAAATTTGAAATTTGTGACTGACGTTGTTTCTGCACTCACCGATTCAATTATTTTAGAATGCTAAAATACATATAAAGCAGAGAATATGCTTTTTGCTTACTACGGTTATGTTAATTTTCATTATATTGTGTTTTCATATTGCTACACATTTTAATCATTCCCTTGAAATATTTATTCTTAAGATGCCTGGCAGGAGTTTATTTTATTATTAATCCTTTATTTTCAGAATTCAGGCACTTGATAGCCCATAGCCCTGTTACTGACGCCAAATACTGCGTTGATCAACAAACCGCAATGCATACAAAGGTGGCATAAAACCATTACTACCTACGAGGTAGGTACGTTTTCGTTACCGCAATTTTCCCTACGAAGGGATTTTTTTCCTGAAATCTGGAAAATATCCGGCACTTGCCCTACATGAGCCCTATAAGTTTGGGTCTCATGGGAGGCTACAGCCCACTTACCCCCCCCCCCCCCCAATAAATCCGCCACTGTATTAATAGCTCCTTGATTTAAAGTGAGGAATATTTTTTTAAGGGGAGGGGGGTTAATACATATATTTTTAAAAATCACTGTAGAAGTAAGTTTTTTCTGTGGATATCCTCAATTTAAATCAAAGAGCTATATGTAAGGACAAACTATAAAAAAAATCAGAATGATTTCTCATACAGTCCCCGAGAAAAATGTTCCTAAGTTAGTAAAATGAACATGGCAGAAATATAGCGATCCGATTCCCCTTAACAATCCTGTTTTCATCGTAAATTACAGAAAAAAACGTTTAGTTCCTAATAAATTAATACATTAATTATATATAATACATTAGTTTAGGGGACGTACATAAATTACGTCACGCACAGAGGGGGGAGGGAGGGGTATGCTCCAACGTGACGGACCGTGACATGGAGGGGGGAGGGGTAATCACTTGCGCGACGTAACGATTCTGAAAATTCAACTTTTGTATTGAAAATCTGTTTTACATAAAATGAAGTTTTTGAGAGAAAGAAAAATCTGAAATCTTTTTTTTATCATAAAACCTCCTATATTTCAGAAAGAGAAGGGGAGATTATTATATGCCAAAACGTTGGCATTATAAGTCTCCGATATTTTACAGTTCTTTTCGTAGCGGTAATTCGTAACACTCTAAATTGCTAACGTTATCCCGATCAGTCATAGGATTAGCAGCTACCAGGAAGAACATCAAAAGACCCAGATAGATTCAATTAATCCCGAACTGAGTTTTTTTTTGGAAAACATTAGAAAATGGCTAGTTAGTTCTCGACAACCGAAATGTAAATACAATGTCGGTCTATTAATATGAGTAAACTATTGAACCAAGTTAAATTTTGCCTTTTTTACTTTCCAATTTTTTTAAAATAGTTTATCAATATGCTTTTTTTTTGTAACTTCAGTAACTAAGGAAAGTAGTATTTAAATTAACTTTTTTTAGAGGGGGGAGTTTTCGTTACTCAAGGGAGCGTGACGTAATTTTAGGGGGAGGGGTTCGATCAAACGTGACGCAGCGTGACATAGGGGGAGGGAGGTGTTAAAAATGTCCAAATTTTGCGTGACGTAATTTATGTACGTCCCCTTATATGTTTGTGTAACTTGTTTAATAAAAAGAAATTGATTTTTGAATGTTATAACTTTCTTTTTTAATTTTTAAGAACATTTATTTAAAATGTTTCTTGTATAATTAATTTTAATTATTTTAAATTCAGTAAGTTTAATCTATATATACGTATAAAGGAAGAGTTCCTGGCTGGCTGACTGAGTCACAAATCAAAGACAAAGCTAATAGAGGCGTGCAGATTCCTAACTTTATGATAAATGTCCCTTTTGCATACTGAAAGCTTCATTTAAGAAGCTTATTTCGATATTCGCACCCAAACGAGTGTTTGACGGAAAAACTAAAGCTGGTTTTTCCATAGGAATAGCATTGAGAATTGTTGAAAGATTAGAATTTAAACTTTTAATTTTCAATTTTTAAAAAAATTTCAGCTCGTTCAGCGTGAGCGTGCCAGTAGCGCCCTGCGCTAACATAACCCTTACGTTGCTCTTAAATTAGGTTTTAAAAGTGCCCCATTCTTCCGATTTTATGATTATTTTTTTGTTCAATAGAGTTTCGAAGTCAAAATTATGAATTTATTTTAGAAATAATTAATTTGCAGGTTTTTCAGCATATTTTGTTAATCAGTTCGAGGCCCATTTCATTGTGTGATTCCCGTTGCGAATTCTCCTTTCGCATACTCCTAAGAGAGTCCCTCTGTGTGTGGGCATCATGTCCTAAAGGTTGCACCTTCGTGGGATCTGTACTCGTCTTGCCATTTATAAACGAGAAAATATACATCCAAGTAAATGCCGTGTAACATATGGGACTAGTGGAAGTTAATCTGCAGTAGTCAACAGTTCCATTGCGTTTGATACTTTTTTTTAAGTTTTTAAGAGGCCTCGCAATTGACTAAAATCACAGCACAAGTGTATCCAAGCAATGGATTTTGCAAGAAGTCATATGGGTTTTCGATTCAAAGAATGCAAGTCTGTTCAGTAACAGTACAGGTCCAGTCCTTTGTCCTCGACAAATTCATGTATTTGTGTAAGAATCAAAATTTTTTATTACTTTATGTATGACAATGGGAATGTTTCCGATGATGTAAGGCTCTTGTTTTCATTTTTCTCATTCTGCGATTTCATGGTTTGTTTCAGTTTCACTCTCAAAATGACTGTCATAGGGATGACAAAATAAACTTTTCTTATCAACCAATAGTACAGCAAGAAGGTGGCCGTTTAATATTTATTAAGCAAAGCATTCTTATAAAACTCATTTTCAAATACCGAAACAAAAATAGTTCCAGACAAAAAATGAAAACAAGACAGCTGGGGCTGTTACCATTTACAACGTGAAACAACCCCATTGAAAAGTTTAAAATTGTGTGTTCAATTCAACATGTTGAATTGATTTTTATTATATAATTCGATTTTTCTATAAATAAGCTGGTTTGACCTGAATCAAATGAGATCTATGAAATCATTTAATTTAATTTTATGTTTTTTGAAAACTGGCACAAATTTGAATCGATGATATTCTAATCATTCATTCGAAAAAATATGCTGTGTTTAAAAAGTTTGAAATTAAAATTTTTAAACAAAAAATTAAAATTTTTGAAATTAAAACAAGTTGGTTTGTAACAGAATCTGCCACTTACACCGCTTCCACACAACATTTTACGCTCAACAGGAAACACAATAACACCTCAAAAAAAAAAAATCGCCAAACAGGGCCTTTGGCTAGTTCTGATTCAAACTTTAAGCAAAAACTAATAATTTTCTTTAATCTTCTTTCGCAGATTTGATAATTAATCTTTATCGTTTGCTAATTTTTTTGAACTCAGAAGAATGGTGATGAATTTTTTTAATAAATATCTTTTTGCAGCCACAAGTTTACATTTCGAAAAATAAATTAGTAAAATTGTTGCTTTAAAAATAAAAGCGAAAATTTGCATATTTTTTATGCAAATTTAGAATTTTTTATGCATATTTCTTCCCAAAAATAAAACGAACCATCAAAATAACTTTATTGTGCTATTACAACAATCCAAATTGAATTATTACACAAAAATAAATATTTTTTTCAAGAATTTTATTTTTATTTTAAATAAAGTGTCTCGTACGTTTGATGTCATGGCAACAGTGAAAATCTATAATAATAAAAATGAAGTTTTGTGTGTATGTGTGTGTGTGTGTGTATGTCTCTCCGAAACTCACAAACTAGACATTTGTTTGACTCGTAACTTGGCACAAATGCGTAGTTAATACTTGAGTAACAAAATAAGAACTTTCAGAGCTCGAAATGTTCTACTTTTAGAGAAAAATCGAATTTTCTGAAAAAACTACACCACTTTGGCTCAAATCCGATGAAATTTTTTCTTTCGAGTTGCCATTCAGCAGAAGAAATTAAAATAAACTTTTCGAAAATAGTTAAAATATAAAAAAGAAAATACTTTATTCTTAAAAACTTACAAATATTTTCATTTTAAAGATGTTTACTATCATTTTAAGTAGTAAACTTTCATTTTATATTATTCTTTAATTTATATCAAGGCAACTTTTAATTTTTAACTTGATATTTAAATCTATAATAATAAAAATGAAGTTTAAAATGTTTATTTTTGTTTTGCCATTACTTTCTGAAACTAAATTCATCATTTGAAAATAATTGATATGTTTCAAGTGACGTATTTCTTACCAGTTTTCATTGCGAATTGCGAATTGGGTAGTTGTTGTGATATTTGCTCGCCAGACAAGGCTTCAGTTTTCATACGAAGATATATTGTGGGTTTAGTTGATGATTTCTTCATTGATGGTTTTGTTGATTGCAAATATGCAGCAATAAATGTATAGCTAAGCAATTACAGAAATGCGATGGTTAATAACGAAATTGCACTAGAGCTGCGTATAAGCGTTTTATGTCTTTATTGTTTCGCCAAATATGTTACCAATCTCGCCTAATTATTAATTAAAACTCGCCAAATGGGCAAAATGTTTGTTAAGCTATAACTGAACTATGATGGTTAATAAAGGCTATCGCATTACAGCTGCATATTAGGATTTTATGTCTTTATTTTTTCGCCAAATACGTTGCCAATCTCGCCAAATGGGCACAATGTTTGTTAGGCTATTACTGAACTATGATGGTTAATAAAGGCCATCGCACTATACAGCTGCATATCAGGGTTTTATTCTTTATTTTTATCGCCATATATGTTGCCAATCTCGCCAAATTATGTATTAAAATTCGCCCAATGTGCAAAATGTTTTTTAAAACTAATTTATAAGCTGGTTGGTTGTGCTAAGGTCATTGTGTTAGAGCTGTATAATGGTGTGTTTGTAGCTATATCTATTTTCTCGCCAAATTATTTCCCAAAACGCGCTAAAAGAGTTAAAAGGTTTTATTTATTTATGTTTTTTTTTTGGTTTGAATTAACGTTGCTCTAGAGCTGCACGAGGGGTATTGGCGACGGGCGTCGTATTTTAGAACCACAGTCAGGTGACGATATTTATTTATGAGGGAATTGTGATGCCATTTATGAGTGCATTTTACACCGTATTTTTGATTTTGGAATTTTAAAACAATGAAACGGGATTTCATACTCGAAAACGAGCGGGAAGAATAACTTAAGTTTATGATTTTATTCCTTTCCTTACTGAAGCGCCCCAAAACACCCGAACAACTAAGGATTCGATAATGTTATTCCTATCAAATACTACGAGGAAGCAAATATCCTTCGTAGCGAAAGGGTTAAAACAGGTTATATGGTACACATACTTGGATCGATTTGAATTTTTTTTAATCCGTGCGAAGTACGGGTATAAATTTGCTAGTATTGAATAAAAATGGAATTCGCATGCTATTTCAATGTGATTAAATTTTTAGTTATTTAAATTTTAAATAAACTTCTAATTTAAATTTTTTAATGAAATTTGGAATGTAGCCTAAACTGATTTTTTGCTTCAAAATGACGTATCCCACTTGTTTGTGAGACTTGCGGTTCGTTCTGTGAAAGTGGGTGACGGACAGACAGACGGACAGACAGACAGAACGATTATAAAACCTTCCACTTTTTACGTTATAAACGTAGTGTGGAAGCTAAAATGAATGTTTGAAATTAAAATTTTTAAAAGATTTCAAAATTTTGCAAATATAAAAATTGTGTTTTTTGTTTAAAGTGATATAACTTGATATAATATGTTTCAAAACACTTTTTTAACTAGATCCTTAAAAATGTTTTGATGGTTTTTCATCTGATTAAATCAAATAATTTTTTTAATATTTTGTTTTGATTCAAATTCCACATGAAACTCGTAGTATGCTAAGCTATAAAAAGTCAATAAAAAATGTAAAAACAATAACGACAATTTCCGTAAATAAATTTTTAAAAAATATGTTTAACCCTCTAATGCATGAATTTTTATTTTCATCCCAAAAAAATATATATGTATCTTTAATACTCACACATTATGGGAAAAATACTAAAAAAAATTTAACTGCATTAGAACTTAAATAATTTCAATTTTAAGAAAAATTTCCATATGACAAAAACCAACTGCAAAATTCCAATTTTGATAATAATGACTAGAAAACTGCTTAAAATATTTCAAAATAACCCTTTTTAACTATGATTAATTTTTCAAAACAATTTATTAGTATTTAGTACTAATATTACAATACTTTGAATACTGCCAAAAACGTAATTTATCGCAAAAGTTAATAACCTCACTCTTTAATTTTGAATACACTTTTACTACTGTCATCTATGAGGATTATTAGTAACTAAAACTTTAAAATGAAATGTAATAGATGAAAAAAACACAGATTTGTCTAGAAGGAGCTATAATTTAATAGAATAAAGTGAATTATGTTACTTGTTACCAAACGGTAACAGTATGCATTAGAGAGTTAAAAAAAAATGCGTATAAAAAACTTCAACACTCTATAAGAAGTAGATTTTAACTTATTATACTCATTTAAGTCGAAAATCATCGGGAAAAAAGTAAGGAGAAAAACAGCTTCAAAGTTTTTAATGTAAATAAAATGTTGTTGTTGTTGCTTATCTCCTTGGTTTAGCAGAGCTAAACTAGGTCTATAATGTTTGTCACTCGTAAAAAGTCTAGGACCATGACTGTAAATAAAATGTAAATAGCACATAAATAAATGTCTATAAAATTCCCGTAAGAGTATAAATTACCATCTTATGGTTTCTATGACTCATTTAACTGCATCTTCAAATTAAAGTGTTTGGCGAGTGACAGCGAGCGGTGGCTCAAAGTCCCATACTTACATTTATTTTTTGTGCCCACAACAAAATATACATAAACATTTTAATGTTATTACTACCTATGCGTATAATGTATTTTGAAATTCTAACTTTTCATAAGACATAACTGAAGACTTGTATTTTTATTGTCAAATACGTCACTTAAAATCAGTAATTGATCGCTTAATCACGATTTTTTAATTTGTTATCTTTCTTATTTGATAATTTATAGTTCTTTTGGAGGGTATTTATTGGTCTTTTGTTTATTTGTTTAAATTGGGGTGATTTCTCCTTATGTACTCATTTAAATTGTTGCGATAAATTCCAGCACGTAGAAAAAGTCCAGTATGGAAAAATCGAGAGAGATAGAGGAATTCTATGGCGAGTGAGCAGAAATTTTATTACTTGGAAAGTAATTTTTTATTATAAATTTAATGCCAAGTCTTTAAATAAAAGGGTAATGAGGTATATTACTGTCCTGAAAAATAACAAGCGGAAATGAGAAACAGCCACATAACTGTTACAACCTTTCTTGCTCAAATGAACGGGTTCAGAATAAGAATATGACAACTAGAAATGTCGCTTTTCCTAATTAAACGCGCCGCCCCGCATAAAAATAAAAGATGCGTACAGAAAAGTAAGCTCATGATATTTAATTATACCGCTGTAATGAGTTCCATGATTTCTCACTCCGTTCACTAAGCAATGGGACACAGATGCATAAAATGGCCTCTTCCTTATTTCTTTCGAATGTTTAGAAAGGATTTGTGTGATATTTTGATAGAGCAGTGGTTCTGTATTAAAGTTCCTTTTTTTATGTACCTTAACCCTCTAATGCATACTGCTGCCATATGGCAACAAGTAACATAATCCACTTTATTCTATTAAAGTAGAGCTCCCTCTTGAAAAATCTGTGTTCTTTTTCATCTGTTACATTTCATTTTGAAGTTTTAGTTACTAATAACCCTCATATATGACAGTAGTAAAAATGTATTCAAAATTAAAGAGTGAAGTTATTAAGTGTTGTGAAATTACGTCTTTGGTAGTATTCAAAGTATAATAATATTAGTATTAAATACAAATAAATTGTTTTGAAAAAACAATTATAGTTCAAGAGGGTTATTTTAAAATATATTTAGTAGTTCTCTAATCTTTCTTATCAAAATTAGAATTTTGTAGTTGGTTTTTGCCACATGGCAAAAAATTTAAAATTTGAATTTATTTAAATTGCAATGCAGTTAATTTGTTTTTTCAGTATTTTTCTGATAATGTATATGAGTATTAAAGATGCAAATATATTTTTTTCGGGATGAAAAAAAATCATGCATTACATGGTTAAGCCACTTACAGTGATCTAATTTATTTTCTGAATCTCTGCCAGTTTATGCGAAGGTTTAATATATTTAGTTTGGAGTTTGATTTGTTCCTTTTGGTCTCAAATGAAATGCATTGGATTATAGTTTAGAAATTTGAAAGCGCGTTGAGCTCAAAGGAATAGAACACACGAAACTAATAACATTGCCATCAACTAAGCTGAAAAGTGATTTGTCGTAAGACATATTGGTTTAAAACTGGAATAGGGTTAAGAAATTCTTATTAATAATAATTTGAAATATAAAGTTATACTTTCACAAAGAATGTGTTGTTTTGGAGATTTTAAGCAGCAAAACAAAACAAATTATCATTCTAAATACACATTTTTCAACATTATTTTTCATACTTTGTTTTTCCTATATTTTTCCTATACAGTGTTCGTTAAAAGATTTTCTGTACTATTCTGTACCCTATAGTCTCTGCTAAATTTAACTATATTAAACATTAGCATGTGTCGCAAAAATAGCAAATCATTATGTGTCACTCGTTTTACATTAATAATAATAAATGTATATTATTTTTATTATTATTATTTAGCCAATAAAAATATATGTGAAAAAAATATTTGAAAATAGTAATATAATTAATAAAGTTATTAATAAATATAATTTATTAATAACTAATTCATAAAAATCAATACAAAAAATTAAAAAGAACAAATAAAAAAATACTGGTTGTTATTATCTTGATTAAAGCTAGATTAAAAAACGAATATTGCAAAGTCTTCTTCACTTTCGTTTAATGGGGCGTGCAGTATCTAAGTACTGATTGTTGTGGGGATGGGAGAAGACACCAGAAAAAAAAATGCTATGTTTATGTGACTTTCGGCGTCTCTTAAAGCCCTAACAAACCAGGCGGCAGGGTCTTCAACTGTTTTTGCCTCACATGTTTATGCATTCGAGGAAGGGAGGGATAAACGAAACTGTTCGCTCATTAAAATATAAACTAACAGGGTTTTTTTCCAACCTTTGAAAGAAATTATGATTATAACTCACGAATATCAGTACACATATATAAGTAATAAGCATAAGTATTATTGCACATACGCATAAGTATATACGCATATTACACGCATAAGTGTTATTATTTATTGCACATTATTATATTCCATTAATTAGATGTAGGGAACGTAACATGAGCATTCAAAAATATTTATTCATTTGTTAAGCATACTACATAATAAAAAAAAAACAATTAAAATTTCAAATATATGTTTTTCTTCTAGTAACCAATGCTATAAAATAAAAGAAACGGAAAAGCGAAAATATTTTTATTCATAAAAAATGACTTAGTTATTTTTATAAATTTTCTGTATATTTATGTATCTATCTTCAAAAGAATTCACTATGCTTCTTAAATTACGTTCAAGTTATCATGGTATCTAAATGTATCCATTATTTTATTAATTTAAATTTTATTTAAATGTCTAAGGCCTGCACTAATGGTGATTAAAAATATCTGAACACTTAAGACTTTTGTTTAATATCAATAGCACTTCTCAAAAGATGCTTTAAAGTTAAGTTAATACCCATAATCACTTTGTTGCTGATCTGTTTATCTTATTTGCTATATATGCAAAGCATTTGTTGGCCTAAAGATTCATATGTAACCAACTGTTTGTTCTACTTTTGGCACCACGGCAGCTTTGCAAATGATACTGTGATCGACTACAAATTTTGGTGTTTTCAATTCCTGTGTTAAAAGAGGCATTGGTAACTAAAATTTAACCAAATACCAAATATTGAGTCACATTAGTTAAAGGTTAATGTTTCTGTCGTAAAAGGTGAACAACGTAGCGTAAAGATTTTTCACTTGGATGTTTTGAATTCTCTTTTACTGGTTTCTACGTTATCTTATTTGATAATGGAGTTGGAGGTTTACTTTATACTCGTACATTGTAAAAGATTTATGCAAAAATATACCACATTTGCCCCATATTCACAGAGCTGTCTGTATTTGATTACAGCTGCTGTTATACCACAATTATACAGCTACTGTTGCAGTTTCTCAGCTTCCGCACTCGTACTCGACGTGACTTGCCATGACCCTTGGTTCCTTCTTTTCAACCAATCGGAAATTCAAACAGTATTGAAGGCTTAGTTACATGTGTTTGAAAATAACAGCAAATTTGTAGGTATTAGAATGCAGCTCTAGTATGCTGGTAAACGTGCCTCAATTTTTTTACAGTGTTGTAGAAATTCCCCTATTCTTTTGTAAAGGCGAAGTGTTTTTTTTAAACTAAAAATAATATTGTCTGTAGGCACCCCCCTCGTTCCCAAAGCTCAGAGGGTATCGCACTGGCACCCAATTACCGGTGGCTAACAAGGCTGCTAGAGTTACGACTCGACAAACTCGGCACAATGATTAATTACACTTCTCACTGAGTTCGTTTCGAATGCCAAACCGCAACCACCGCATCATCTTGGGTCAGTGAGAAGTGCGACTTAAAATGTGAAGATGATATAGCAAAACGGTCATTGAAATAAAAATTAACAATTGTGTTAAATTGATATATAAGTTTTTGAAAAGAGCAAAACATTCTTTACTTGCCTCACATATTTCACAATTTTTAGTACTAAATTATACTAACAATATTATTATCGGAAAAAGTTAAGAAAGCAATGATCAAAAAATTTAATATTTTTTTTTAAATCACAATGCGTAAAATTTTAAACGTGCCATGTGTCTAAATGAAATCAGTTTTACAATGAGAAAGTTTGCATTTGTTTCCAAAATTCAATAAATAATAAAGTTTATAAATGCCTAATATTTCTGAAGGAGAAACGCATTTTTAATGAAAATTCAAAATTCATTGAAATTGTCCACAGAAACAGAATTTTTGTACAATTTATGACTTTAAGTTAAATCGTTCGTCCACTTTTGTATTGCCACCGCCACACGTCCAGGGATCAAATCCCATCTCTGATTGGGCGAGGTTGACCCATTCCTCCATCCCTTAAGTGAGTCGATAAAATGGGGACCAATCATGCTTGGGACCACCTTACCGGGACATATGCCTAGAACCCCTGAGCCCTAAGTCACGAAAGCTGAAATGGGCATGGCAGGCCTCGGCCCACCAATTGGATTTTGCGCCGAGGAGTTTAGTTGTGGTTAAACATGGCGTACGGTACACATTCCGTTTCTACAAAGATAGAGGTAAATGTTTTTAAATAACCGACCTGTAAAGATGCTTTAGTGCACTTCCATATCATTCCAAAATGCCTGTGCTTACAAGAGGAGAGGAAAAACCAAATAAAAAAAGAGCTCACAGGAGGTAAAAAAGCTCCTCACCAAGAAGAATACTTGTTGTTCCTCATCATCCCTGATGACGAGATCTTGACACCCTAAATAGTCTACTCGTTAATTGCCCGTTTAAATCATTAAAGAGCGCGCCGGGCTGTATTTATCATGGCTAAGATGGATTGTCAACTTTCTGGCGACAAACGAGTGTATATCCTGCCTCCAGCCCGATGCTGATAGGCGCTGACACTGGAGGAGGGTTGTGGCCTATGCCGCTGGAGCGCAAGTCCCATTTTGAAGAGCAGACTTACTCAGTTCTTGTTGGTTATTAACCATTTTTCAGTTTTGAATCTAAGGCGTACTTTTATCATTCTTCCATTTTAAACCTTTGAGTCAGAGGATAATAATTTGACTTAGCGATTCTAAAACATATAATTATATAGAACTATTACCACTCGGTTCCTTCAGCCCAGCTGCAGCAGCTTATTAAAATTTAATAACCAACCAAATAAAACAACCTTAGGCTACTTACAACCCCTAGATTTTAGAAATTCATTTTACCTTGTATTTAACCCTCACCGCACAAGATGAAAAAATTTGTTTACATGAAAATAGCAAATATTCAGGCAATTCTCTTACTCCATATCATTTCAAAAAGCATTTAAAACTCAACTAATGTTAATTAATAAATGGGAAAATTTAGTTAGAAAAATATTCTATTGCGTCATAGAGCAGATACAAAATAACATTGACTTATTTAGTTCACGTCTACCAGAGTTTTTTAGTTGGACAACCCCCTTTCCAAATCTTCCTTATCTTCAGTGGATTTGAGCTTGATCATCTCAAGATCTGTCTCTCTTCATCTCTCTTTATGTGGTTGTACTAGGATGGTACACATAAAGTTATTCTGATATATCTAGGTGCAAGCAAGCACCGCAAACCTTAGAGGATAAACTTATTTATCAATTCTTCAACAATTGAAAATGGACATTGACTAGTTAATGATTTGAATTTGATATCAATACTAAATAGAATGAATGATGATACTAAAGAAATATATAAGTGCAGGAAAATACGCAGTAGTCATATTGTGATTTGACTTAAAAAAATTTGTATGTTTAGAATACTGTTACTTTTTTTATGTATTTCACAACCTATAAAAAGGAGTTGAAAAATTGAAAACAGAGCTCTATAAATTATTCATACATCTCTTTCCACTGCAAAATGGAAAACAAACTTTGTCCAGATTCAAAAAATTGGAAAACAAGCTTTTGCATTGACAATCTGTTAAGTGAGAAAACTTCCACCGATTCTAATGAAGATAGTTCTTGTAGAGAATCAGATAACAATAACAGTCTACAGGAAGATTCAGAAACTGGAATTGACGGTAAGAGAACTTATTCCTTTATAAATATTTCTATTTGTTAAATTCCACAAAGAGCATTATCTGAAAACCATTTACATTTGTATATTTCTAAGTGAACTCCTAAAAACTTGAATATAAAAAAAAATGTACAGTAACGATTCTCTATTAAAAAACAGCCCTCTATAAAAATTACTCATTTTTAAACAATAAATTGCTAGAAAATGGACATTGCATATTTGTATTTTATTACTACCATAAAATACCATAAAAGTAATGTGATATATATTTTAGATAAAAATTATAACACTATGTTTTATAATTAAAACATATTTCTTTTATGCATATATTGCAATTTAAAAATCTTGGAATGATTCAACTCTTAGTGTTGATTTGATCAAAAATGTAATATACTTCTTTAACACTTGTATGCTCAATTTGTTTGAGAAATTTGAGCAGTATATTCGTTATGTACAGGTAATAACAGTAATAGGTTTTATCAATAAACAATCCTTTAAATATGCGTTAAGTTTAATTTATAAAAATTTTCTTTTAAAATAGATTTGAACAAATTCTTCAAAAGTTTACAAAAAGTATATCCTTAATTTAAAATTATTAGAAAAATCGATAACTTTTCATGCAAACTAATTGTATGCTTCATTCTAATCATCAAGTAATTATTTTTCTGAGTACAAAATACAAAAGAAATTATAATATTTAAAATTCTAAAACTCGTAATCAAATTAGTTGGAATAGCGGTATATTTTTAGAATTCAATGATAATCTGATAATATTTACGAATTAATTCATATATATTATAGTCCATATCAATATATACTTAAATAAAATAAAATATTGACATTTGAAGTACATTGAAAAAAGATTATGCCCAATTTTTAAATATCTATAATTTATTGAATTATTGAGGAATCAGTAACATTTCTTTAATAATAAAAGCTATACAATTAAAAACAAATAACTCTTACACTGCTCAAAACAATTAGGGGAGCACTTTTTGATTCCAACTTTAACTTCACTCCCAACTTTTTAATTTTTATCCTATAAATCTCAAATTTGTTAAATAGGTTCACTATGCATTCGAAATGAAATAGTAAAAAACAGGAGAAAAATCTTAAGTTTTTAATACTTAAATTTAAAGGGGGGAAATGGAATAATAACTTTTTAATAAATTATAAGAATGATTTTTTCAAAACTTTTTTTGTTAAAAATAGTTGAAATATATTTTTAAACGTCTAAAAAATGCAAGCATGAAATATTTAGGGTCAATTTATTTTCTAAAACTGTTTTAAAGTGAAATTTATTTTACCATATTTTTCATATTTTCATTAATATTTTAAAAAAATATTAAATTCTTCAAAATACGTTATTCTTCTATATAATGATGTATCTAACGACACATAAGTTGCGAATTTAACTTAGTCAGAAAAAATCACAAGCTGATGATTCCCAATGGAATCATTGGGAGCGAAAGGGTTTAAAACATGTACTCCCCTAATTGTTTTGAGCAGTGTAGTTTAAATTTTCGTCAACTTTGTTAAACAAACCTTCGAAGTATTTATCTTTCTTATCAAAGTTTTTCAAAATAAATTTTAGCAACGTTTTACATTTAGTAATATAGTTTTACATTTAATTCGTATTATAGCATATATTATTAATAGTTCAAAATTGTCGTACTTTGACAAGATTTGAAAAGAAATTGGTCAAATTGTGCAAAGCGTTATGGAAATCTAAATTAATACAGAAAATTTATTTTTACATTTGAAGATAAGTTCAATGGAAATTTTCAAATAAATACCAGAAAATTTATGGCTTAATAATAACTTTCTTCTCTGTGTAATTAATTTTAAAATTCTATGTTATGTAAAGAAAATTCTTTGTTACATTTTGCCAAGTTTTAATGTTCATAATATATATTAACAAGCTTAGTGTTCCTTTCACGTCTAAAATATAATAACCACATTGAAATTTATTTTATATTTTTATTGTGTCTTTACAAAATAAAACCGATTGATCTAGAAATCCTTTGAAGAGTCCTACTTTAATTTAGCATTAAAATTTATAAAATATCCCTTAAAACTATCACTTAATTATTTTCAAATAATTCCTGTTAAAAACTTATTTGGCTATCTCAATTTTGCATGTTTGAAATGAAAACCAAAAAATTGCCTTTACAGAGAATCATGTATTTGCTAACCATCTATAGTCATTCTTCGGTATTTCAATAGGAAGTAATTCACATGATTTTTAGACCATTTATGTGAATAGATATGCATAAAAATTTGACTATGATATCAGATATATTGAAGCCATAATGCAAGGAACTTGTAAAGGACCGTATTAGCTTCAGAACGAGGTTCACCATTCTACGATCTTCTTAAGCTCGTAGAATGGAATTTAAAATAATGGAATACACAAAAACATTCTCATAATAAATATTTGGTATTATTTTTAGTATAGTGTATCATTTATCTTGATATGAATGATATTCAGAGATACATTTGATTTTTCAAAATATCCTTATGATTTTTACGATTATGAGGTTTAATTTAACCTATTGTAATGATGTAATGGTTGCTAGAACTAAAGCATAAGACTTTCAATGTATATATAATGCTCGAATCTTTAGCATTCTTTAATCTAATTTCTTGTGGCCGCGAAAGTGTAATGGTATCATGTCGAGTGGTTATCATGTATAGTGTATACTATTCGGGTAGTTGTAGCCGAGTAGCCACCATCCCTTTACAAATTTTCAAGTACCTCGATATTCATCGATTCTTGATGATTTTTAAATGTAAATTTTTCTCTATAAATACAAAATCAACGAAAGAGAAAATCTCCATGACTTGTTACGGATGGCTTTGAGTTCTGTCTCCTTACTACACGGCTTTCTATTCAGTACTAGGGCAAAGCTCTCTGCAATCAAAATATCCGAGGTTTCCATATCACCGCAGATGTTTACATATTTTCAACCCCCCCCCCCCCCCTTCTCTTCTGAATTAAAAATAAATATGGAATATTTTTTAAGAAAGCTTTAAATACGTCATCAAATTTAAACGCTATAAAATCAAAGTATAAACACCAATATATTGTAATTTGAAAGGGAATTTTATGTGTTTTCACTAAGTTAGAGAAATACAATTTGAAAAGGCCCTTCTGATTCAATAAAAGTAATATCAGCCTGTTTTTTTTAACATCAATGATACACATCTAATACATCTAATTTTTTAAGGTGATACTTCAGCAGATGACCGACGTAAAAGAGCAAGAACGTCTTTTACAACCTCACAAATTAAAGCTTTGGAAGCTGAATTCGAGAAAAATAAGTACTTATCTGTTTCGAAAAGACTGCAATTAGCAAAGACTTTAAAGCTTTCAGAAACGCAAGTAAGTATTACATCTCCTTTTCACTTATATAAAACATATTTTCTATGAGGCAGGGAAATATTTTCTGGGACGATAATGAAGCAACTGTAATATTTGATGCTTCAGCTTCAGCTACTTATGTAGTTATCCTAAAATGCAAGCATAACATTTGAACCCAAAAATGTATCATTCGTACTTGAAAATACATGGGTTGTTTTTTATCCACCTCCGATGGACTGTAAACAAAAAATGGGTCAATATTCAAAAAAGATTTTATTACCAAAACAAATGTACCATACAGTTTATTTCTCTTTATAATCACCTTGACGATTAAAGCATTTGTCATACTCGTAAACAAGATCTGAAATAACCTCTTCAAAAAATGTAGCGGCCCATGATTGGAAGGGAAGGTGTGATAGTTCTTTGAGCTCCACATCAATTTGGAAGTGCTGCCATGCAAGCCACTGCTCATCGATAATTTACTTATGTTGAACCTTCGAGTATCCCTAACCGCTTGGTCAACCCGCTGGACAATGTCGCCTGTAGCGACAAACTTCCGTCCTTGATCCCCTTCTTCATGAACATCAATTCGTCCATCTTTAAATTTTCGACACCATTCATGAGAAAAGTCATCATTCATAAAGGTGTGTCCATACACTCGACTCATTCTTCAATGAATTTTCGTTGTACCGTTAACTTCTGCCTGCAAGAAACGAATAACAGCTCGAAACCGTCACAATTCCTTTCCAATCATTGGCGGCTACATTTTAAGAGGAGGGTATTTCAAAGCTTGTTCACAGATATGGCAAATGCCTTAATCGTTAAGGTGATTATGTAGAGAAATAAGCTGTATTATATATTTCTTTTGGTAATAAAATCCTTTTTGTATATTAAATCGTCTTTTCGTTACAGTCCATCGGAGGTTGATAAAAAAAAAACTCGCAACACAAAATTAGTTTTTTACGATTTATTAGCATAAGTTGAATTGTATTGCTATACAAGCCCAAATAATGTTCTAATATCTGTAGTTATTTACACACAAACTGTGTGTTACGACCAAGTTACGACTTAAAGTTACGACCAAGCAAGCCAACCAAAAAAAGCATTAGTAAATTAAACATTAAGGCAATTGATCATAAAAATTTGAAGCACATCAAGAAGGGGTTATATGATAAATCAAAAATAAATTGCGGTTCAAAAACATTTATATTAGTCAATGCCGAATCATCACTGTTTATCCCCTTAACAGACTTTCGTTATTATTCCATTAATTAATTATCATATCAATCATACTAAGACATACACCAATAGATTACATTGTTCAATTAACTTTTTAAAAAAAAATTCCGAACTGCACTTTAAAACTTTTGGTACAACGTTACTCTGTAAAAGCGGTCAGTTTTACGGAGTAGTGTTATTACAACATAAAGCTTGCAAACTTACAGCAAAAACACGGAGTATTTTTACACACGAAAACAGAGTGAGGCAACATCACAACTTCGTAGTAAGTTACACCGAAAAACAGAGCAAAGATACAACATGAAAACGGAATAAAATCAAAAGGGTCTCCAAAGCTGCCTCCGAATAATACAGTGAAAATTAACTGAGTTTACCATAGTACAACATTAAACGTACAAGTGGAATTATGTACTATACTATATATATTTTGGGGTCATTTATATCTTAAAGTTAGGACAGACTAGCAATCCTTTTATTACAAAAATATAGCTTAACCTTCTACTCAGTGCCGTCTTGTGCAAGCTACACTTTGTTACACATCGATTTGTGAGACGTTCATCACATATTTGAAGTTTTTAATAAGCTTACACCAAAATTGGCGTAACTTGCACCCAAAATTATGGTAAAACGTTAAGTAGGTTCTATTGCAGTGTAGCAGTTATCAATTAACACCCATTTTAAATCGAAGCTTTAATTTTAACACTTTGTAGTGAATATGATTATGTTTGATTATTTTAGAGAGCACTATGCTTTTTTCTGTATTTTTAAAATTCTATCCAAACATTTTACTTCAACTTTCTCTTTTATTTCTGTTCCAGATTAAAATATGGTTCCAGAACCGACGAACTAAATGGAAGCGCAAGTACAGCACCGACCTCGAAGTCCTAGCACAGCATTACTACCAGTCGATGGGACTTTACGCCGCACGGCCAATGGTGATCGGAGACCGACTATGGCTGTTCAACTATCCCCCAGAATCGTCAACTGGTGCCCAGAACTTTCCGCCGGTCGGGGATCCTAACATACCACCGATGGCGAGCGGGCTCATGCCTGCTTTTGAGTGACTTGAAATGCCGGTGAATGGACATGTGTAACCGACTTTGGCTCTTTGAAGCATTACCACTAACCAAAACCATGGATCCAAAACGTATCCCCGGTGCGATGGCTAGCGGACTCCTGGGATACCTACTCGATCAAATAAGTTCACCCACGCTAATTTGAATACGGACAAGGTAGTCGATGTGTGAACACAATTGCCAAAAATGTTCGAAAATAAATCCATCGTTTTGATTAGTAAAACTTAATGCTGATTGATGTTTGGTGACATTTTCTTCCACCCATACCTGAAGATAAGTATGTGTTACAGGTTGTAAGTTAACTTGCTCAGATCTATACCCTGTCTAGCCAGAATGCGAGCTTCGAAAGCATTTTCCTCTCCCACTCCACACGTGATTGTCTTCGAAACGGCGTGAGCGTATTTTTTCTCCCACCCTTCTCGGGTTTGAACTGTTTTCCTCACAACAGAACCTCATACACGTTAAGTTTAGAGAAGCGCGATGCTCGCCCCGTTTCCTTGAAAACCAAGCGAAGGGATGGGGGAAGAATGTGTTTTCGAAGCTCGCATAGTAAATAGACAATGTATAGGAGGTATTGATTCGTGCCTGCTTTTGAGTGCCTTGATGCATCGATGTAGCGTGTATGCGTCGAGCGTGGCCATTTAACAACAAATGTTAAGTTAATAAAAGTTGTAGATGTGTCATTGAATTTGCTATTTTACCGTGGGTTTGGTCGGGGGGTCACTTTAGGGATACTAGTTCCAAATTTGAGAAATGAAGAGTTATCGCCAGTTTATATTATACATTAAACCATTTAGAAATTTATTTATTTGTTTAATTATTGTCGTATCATTTATATCATTGATTTTGTTATCATTGTCGGTCATTTCTTGAAAAAGCATCGTCATTTGTTCACTGTTAAAAGTTTGGAGTAACTATAACCCTTCAAACTGTTGGCAGAATGCACTGGCTCTAGCTTTGTGGGCTTATGATGTGTTTATGATTAAGATTTTTTTATGGTTTGTTAGTGTTTACTATTAAGCATGCTCTGGGGGTCTGCGGAAATTTACATAGAGTTTTGTGGGAAACTTCCTCCGAACTTTATGTTTGATCAGCTTACTCCAGAATTGATGTAATATTACACCGAAAAATCATGTTAACTTTACTTAGATTTCAGACTTGGATCACAACGAAAAAATTGTATAATTGAAAATTCAAATAAAGCGCATCATCAAGAATGAAACAACTTGGATTTCTTTTAAATTCAACTAATATTATTTGAATGAATGCTACTTCATTCTCAGAAATAATGCGCTCACTTTTGACGATTCATTAATCCTCAAGCCGCATTTCGTTAATTTTGAGTATTGTTTCATCAAACTATCACGTGACTTTTGAGTAAACGCGAATCCTCACTTAAACAATCTTGATTTGACGATTCTGTATCTTGATTTTGAGGAAACTGAATCTCATTACTGTAAGCGAATGCTCAAAAATGACGAAACATTTCTTTAGATTAGGTGAAATTCGAATCCTCATAAAAATAACGATTCAAATTTTCCAGTGATGGAATCGTCAAAATTCAGGAAAATTTCGTCGTTTTTGAGAATTCATATCTGAGAGTGTAGCATCAAATTGACTAACAAACCATTTTAAGTAATTTTGATACTTTTAATTGACGCATATACACCTTTAGGTCCCATTTTGCTAAGATTTCTTCTAGCCGGTCGTCGTGACATTTTGTACAGTTTCTTCCTATACTGATTTAAGGAGGCGTGATATACCCTTTTTCAATAAAACTTTACATTTAAATCTTCAATTTTCGGACTATTTGGCGCACTGAAATATTAGGTTTCTTTTTCCCGATTTTCTTAACCTTCGTTACAAGAGTTGGGTTCTTTTCCAGATTTCTTTTTCAAAATTTCAAGAAATTTTGAGATTTCCTTGTTCATTGTACTGTATTAAAAGACGATATATAGTTGTTTTTGAAAGTTTTTACTTTTAAAATACTCAAAAACTATGTTTTTGCATCTTCTGGCATCAAAATTTTAGAATTGTATAATTTCTTTCAGAATAGCTTTCGATAAATGAGCTGGCATGGCAAAGCTCGCAGTAGCAACAATTAAAATCGCATCTCTTTTCTTAAAGTGTGAGTGGTCTTCTTTCTGCTGGTAGTGTAAAAATTTGCTTGTTACAAACTTCCCGCATTTGCTTAGCCAATCAAATTTTCTCCTTCTTAAAGTGGACGATCTTTAATTAATGTTAAATTTAAGCACATATATCTTAATATTTTGTACAAAATGTATCATTGTGCACAGCTTTAGTAAATAAATAAAAATAATATTTAAATGCATTTGATTTTTTTTTATTAAAAGACATATAACATAACTATAGATATTTTCATTTATTTAAAATGCACACAACAAAAATAATCCAATTAAAATGTGACGTTAACAATAGAGAAGTTCACAGAAAAAGCAAACTTTCAAAATAAACATGTATTGTATATACAGATACAACTTTTTTAAAATTTCAATGCAATTAGAATTAAAAACATTAAAAGACATAAGAAAAAGACGACTATACATATTTTAGGATTGAGAAATGAGTTATCAATATAATTTTATTAATTTACTTACGATAGCTATACAGTTGGAGAAATTTTCTCTCGGCAAGTTTGTAAGCTTTAGACAATATAAATAATTATATTTTTTAGTGACGAGTAATTTTTCTTTTTGAGTATTTTAGGAGATTTTTTTTCAGGGTTCTGGGTTTAATCATTGATATGTAGTCTTTTTTCAATAGAACTTAATGTAAATATCTTGTTTTTTAGCATCAAATGAAAGCATTTAAGTAAATATTTTAAATGATAAAATATACAAAACACAAATATATATGTAATATTTTCATCGACATTGTTCTATTAACAATATGATCTTTTAGTAGACGACACCTCATTTTGTTTTAGTTAATATGAAGCAAAAGATTTTGTTTTCCGTGTTAAACGTATTATTATTAATAAATTTTATCATTCATAGGAATTAATAAAGGGTTTTCTAAAGAACTTTAATATAAATTCTTAATGAAAAGAAATCATTATATACGGAAGTGTTAGTACGATAATACTGAAAATATTTTATCGATATAATTCTTTTTCCAAAGCAATAACATAAGTCATAATTTTGTATTTGTTGTAGAAATATATCTCTGAGCAAGCTTGCTGCTTTATAAAATTACCAAAATATAATATATATATATATATAACTAACATCAACAAGTTTAGTTTATTTTTATGGATATTTTCCATGATATTTTATTTGAATTTAAGAACAAACTTTATATAACTTTTACATGCGATGCCAGTTGCTTGATAAAATATTTAAAATCTTTTTATTGTATGCTTAATTAAATTTAATTTATTCAGTATCACGCCCGTTTACGCAAGTACAGACAATTTTAATAAAAAATTACTACAAAAAGAAGAACAGCTATGATATAAAACCACTTCACTCTCTAATGCATGAACTACTTAAACCTCTAATGCATGAATTTTTATTTTCATCCCAAAAAAATATATATGTATCTTTAATACTCACGCATTATGGGAAAAATACTAAAAAAATTTAACTGCATTAGAATTTAAATAATTTCAATTTTTAAATTTTTTCCATCTGACAAAAAACAACTGCAAAATTCCAATTTTTATAATAATGACTAGAAAACTACTAAAAATATTTCAAAATAACCCTTTTTAACTATGATTAATTTTTCAAAGCAATTTATTAGTATTTAGTACTAATATTATTATTCTTTAAATACTGCCAAAAACTTAATTTCACAAAAGTTAATAACCTCACTCTTTAATTTTGAATACACTTTTACAACTGTCATCTATATGGATTATTAGTAACTAAAACTTTAAAATGAAATGTAATAGATGAAAAAACACAGATTTGTCTAGGAGGAGCTCTAATTTAATAGAATAAAGTGGATTATGTAACTTGTTACCAAACGGTAACAGTATGCATATTAGAGGGTTAATACAGCTTAGTAGGTATGACAATCCTACATTAAGTTTTCACAATCATCAAAAGCCGCTAATATACTGACCGGCAATTATATCATAGCTGAAACTAAAATCTAAAACGGGGGACAAAGCCACACCAAAGATAAATAGGAGGGAATGATGCATATTAAAAGAATTTGAATTTGTGTAAGATTATAATATTTTAACAGACAGCCAATGCAGTCCATTATCACTCGTTAATTTATAATAAAATTGGGCTTTCACTTCCTACGATACAAAACAATCAATCAATCTACATATGATTAAATACATTGTTTGCGCGGAATTTTTAAGAATTTTTAATATTACTACAGTTAAATTGTGATTTGAATACCGTAAGAAAAAACGCATTTCAGAATTGTATTTAGCGCTTCAATATTTCAAAAAAATCGCCAAGTTGTTCGTCCAAACTTACTCTCATTAAAAATGGCCGAAGCTCAATTTTTATTAATGTCTTTTGGTGCATCAATGACGCTGATGAATGGCTTTGATCACATTAAAGCCATTATTGCCATTAGCCATTTGTTAAAAAAAATTGTCATTTTGATAAAGAATTGAAGATATAAGGAGAATAGGAAGACAAGTTACTAGGTGGTTACACAATGCGGTAAGGACTGGAAGGAGCTGGGAGTACAAAGAGGGAGAAGTCGGTCTTCAAATTGTTCTGCCTGGAGAAAGCAAAGTGAGAAAACATTCGCCTGGACTAGGGCGCTGTTGAAGTAAAAGAAACCACCCTGGCATATAATCATGCAGCACATGAAAATCTCTGATTTAAAAAAAAAACTCCGAGTCGTTATCCGCCAAACACACAAAACTTTGATATTTGTATTGTTCGGAAAACATTTTAAAAGGTTTCGCAAAATTACATCATTAAAATTACATTTTACCTCAAAATTAAATTGAGTAAATCTGATCAAGCATTAAAATGAAATATGGATTTTAAGTGAAGATATTAACAATCAAATAATAATATTCAAACTACATTTAGCTTGTTTCTGGTGACTTAATTCCTAGCAGCTTTCATTCCTCCTTTTCCTGTCGGTGCTCTGTTCCTAAGTGACATTGATTCACCAATCGATGTTCGAGGAAGAATTGACTTTCATGCAGTGTTTCTATTGCCACTTAAGGACCTAAAACATTTCCATTTTACTAATTGAACCCACGTAATTAGACCTAATTTGTTATTTCCAAAGACCAGAAATCTACAATATTTAAAACTATTCAAATTTATACAATTATTTGCAGATTTTTAAATACATGAAAATAGTTACAGATTTTTAAATATATATTAAAATTAATCAATTCACATTAAATAATATCAGATCATCCATGAATTAATTTTATATTGCGATGGAAAAATACCAAATAATGAAAAGTAGTGTATACTTCCGTACTTGAAGTGATAATGTTTTGATTATACACATAATGAATTTTTTTATACAGTGTTTCAGTTTTAATAAATAATTTGTATTTTAACAAACGAAAATGCTAAGCGTAATCCATATTTAATTATCTGTAGTAAAAACTGAAATATTTTTTTTTTCAATTTGGTTTCTCCCAAAAAATTAAATAAAAAAGGAAATAAAAGAAAATATCAATATTGTTCTATATTACTACACTTAAAAAACAGATAATTGTCAAAAATGTAAACTTATAATGCAACAACCCACATTCTATTATTATTAAATTTAAGCAGATATTTTGGTTCCTCTGCATTACTTGTATTCTGATTATTTTTAAACTTCTTATTTATCCGCGTAAACCGATGTAATTTCAAAAGAATTTTAACAATTAATTTATTTTACTTATTTACAATCGCCACTTTTATTAACATGATGAATTTTATTTTCTTATTAAAACATCATATAAAGCTTACACAAATTTAATGCAGTATATCTGAATCTCTATGCACGTTTGTTGTTTTAAAATTAGCATTTTTATGCAATTATAATGGATAAACTTATCGCTGCTTATTTTTAAAGAATTTTCACACCAACTTTAATAGCAGTTATAATTTTTATGCATATTAACCTTTTCTTGAAATAAATAGAATGTTAGAAATTAGTATAATGTTAGAAATAGGGGATTATAAGCCTAAAGAACAAGCCACTGAGCTAATCCAACACAAGGTACTTAATAAAGAGAAAAAATCGGAAATTTTACTACGTTTTTTGATACGTGAATAATTTATGATAGCTATGTAGGACACTTATGTAAAGACTAAAAACTTTCATTATATATCACTTTGTAATTGAATAGATGAAAGCAATTGAATGATTGTGATCAATGAGTTTCAAATATATATGTATTTTACTTTTCAGATTCTACCTCAACATTTAAGGTTTAAAATTATGCAAAGCGCATTAATAAATATCTTATATTCGTGCAATAAAAGAAACACGGCATTCAATTAGTAATCATCAGTATTTTTAACAATAGGATCACTTAATAGAACACTTCACACTTCATGTTTTGTTATTATTGAATTTTATCCCGTATATTTAGTTTAACTATGTAAAATGTATAATTTATCAGAGTAAACTAAAAAAAATTAAAACAACTTTAATAATTTATTTTTCTTTGAAGAATTTTGTATTTTAATTTGAATATTTTGATAATAATAAAATGCATTGCAATAAAACCAACTCTACTCTATTAATTCACAACATCCAAGCAACAGTAGCATATGATATTTTTTTAAATGTCAGTACATTTTCATGAAGGTCTACTATTTGTCGTCAGTTGAAATAAAGTATAGGAGACCGGGCTAGTTTTCCATGTGTTCTTCTTTTTGATTGTATATTCTTTACTTTTATTTATTTTGAAGTAAACAAGATGCCATTATCTCAAGCACAAACAAGTATACTTAAAATATATATGTTTTTAATTCTTGTTTTTAAAGAAAGCCAGTTTATTATACCAAACTATTTTAACCAATTTCATTAAAGGTCATTGTCATCTGGATGCCTTTAAACTTACATAAAACTTCCCCTTTTGTTTAACTATACTTTGGTGCTCTGTTCTAGAGGTTGTCTAAGTATTGTTAAAAATTACCAAAAAATTATTGACTAAATTTAAGTGTGATTACCCCCCCCCCCTTTTTTTTTATAAAGCCAATTGAATCAAAACTTTGGGTGTAACATGACACATAACTACTTCACGGTGGAGTTGCACATGATCTGTAGGAAATATTTAAGTTTCTAGATGTTTTTCTGCAACTACATCCATTCCTGATAGTTTTTAGATTAACATATATTGTGTCAGAATAGATGAGTTCATTCAGTTTTCTTTTTTCATTACTATGCAGATTATTTTGAATCTAGAGCAAAAGATTTTTTCGATTACGTGTTCACTCGATAAAAATCATTTGGTTTTTGGAATATTGAGCTTACAAAGTTTTGAGCACTCTTTTCCACAAGGAATTGTTGGAAATCGTGCCACGTTGAAATTTTGGAAAACCTTCCCCGTCGTCATTTTTTGAGTTTAATATGACCTTGACGAGTAGAATTTCAAATTATTTCGAAAACGAATTTATAGATACGTAGAAAGAAGAGACAATTTTTAGTATATGAAATGCTACAACTGTAAGTTTAATAAAAGTACGCTCGATTTATGCTTGAATGTTAGCATAAAAGTTTACTCAACGTTGAAAAAATAAAAAAAACAGCTCGAACGACAATATTACAAAAAATTTTATTAGAAAGCATTGACCTCAGGTACTTAACTTTCAAACTTTTTGTCCATCTGTCTCTACGTCCGAATGGATGTAAATCTACTATCTGTCGGCGAAATGTTCCATTGAATTAGCATTGAAATTCAATTTTGAGTCAGTTAAATCACTTTGCCAAATCAACACTGTCATGAAAAATTTTATTTATTTTAAAATATTTGAAGTAAAATATTTTTTATGAATCTGTTTGGAATGACGTCATAAAATGTAGCGAAATGTGATTACTTGATTGTTCTTTAATTGTTTATCAAGAAAGCAGCAAGACATATTTTTTGTTTACAATTATGCTTAGCTTTAATTTACATTTCTTACTTTTTGCAGTTTGGAGTAGTTTCACTACTTTTGTTATAAATAAATATTTAATTATTCTTCGAACTACAAATAAATCGAGAAGATAATAAATAACATTAAGTAAATTTGTGAAAGAATATTAAAGAAATAAGTTAGTTTTGGCTTTTAGAAGTTTAAATTAAAGCTGGATGCTGTGTTAGCGATTTTTTTTTTTCATCTAATGTATATGAATCTAGTGTGGAAACGATTGTTGATAATATTTACTGTTTGGAACCCAGTTGTTTCCCGATTAGAATTTCAGTAAGTATTTAAGTATAACACGATAGAGATAAGCTTTTAGGTACTCATTGAGTAAAAACTAACACTCCAACACTTAAAAATATTTATTATCATAATCTTTTTATATATATTTTACACAAAGTATTGAAAAGTTCTTTGAAATTGATAGATTAGATTTTTAAAAAATGAAAATACGTTTCACATATTTGTTTTCAACAGAAAAAAAAAAACATGTTTAACCACATTTCGAAGAAATAATAAATTTGAGAATCGAATTATTCATTCGAAAGATTTTAATACGTGATACCCAAATAAATTAAATGTATTTTAAAGAATCAACAGATTTAGCACTATTGCAATATGAAAAGCTTGCAAATTGCTATTTATGCCCAGCAAAACTCTACCGTTAGCTTTAGTAAATGGTAAATAACTTAAAGAAAAACACTACCAGTTCCTTAGTATCCATTTCTGATAGAGAACAAAATTAACACTTTTATATTACTATGCAGTTTACATTACTCGATCCAATTATCAAATGTCTACAGATTCATTAGTTCTTTTTGATTGGAGTCATGCAAACCCTAATTTTTATCAATATTTAAGGTGTTTGTAAAATTCCCTGAATTTTTTTTTTATCCCATACTTACGATAACGATAAATATTCGGGTTTTTCCTGTATGCCAAAATAACAGACTCAGGAAAATCAAGCTTCATATATTACTAAAATGGTCGGAGCAAATTTCACGTTATCTTGTTGGCGATGTAATCTGGCTGTGTTTTGCTGGTCTAACTTGATACAAAATTGATACTGCCCAATTTCTACTCTTCATGCTTTGAAAAGTTAAAATAACCTGCAACAGGAAGAAACTAGGCTAGAAAAATAGCACAGGAATGCCAGAAATCGCCTTAACAAATGCCTGATAACGGTGCACGGCGACAACTGTCGGAATCCACATAATGGATGAGACGCGGCGATTAAGAAAACGACGCGGCAACTTTTGGCTTTGAGCAAACTCACCTAATGAGCGGAAACTGCTGCCAACCGTCAGTGACGTCGAGATCCAAGACCCCATATTTCATCTCGGAGTACCTATCGCTGCCAACTTTTTTCGGGAGAGAAGAATTCCAGTTTGTGTTTGACACAAATGGGTATAATTTTTATTTAAATGGCTGAAGAGGAGAGATTTTAAATCTACCACAAAATAATCATGTTTTCTTGGAGAAAGGAATGTGAAAAGGGCTGGTTTTTGTCTAACAGATATTAGTTAGCAGATCTGTGCTTAGCAAAAATGCGAATTGCATCCTACCATATATTTAGTTTTTGAAAATATGTCTTTCCAGTTATGGAACTCTCACCCACGACGAAATTCTTGGTTGATTATTATTTTAAAATCACAACCTAATAGAGCCCTAAATCTAAAATCAGTTCTCTAGCTATTGAGAGACGAACATTGCGTCAACCTAAAACATTTCATATTTTTTAGAAATAAAAAATTAATAATTTGAAAATAAAGTCTAATAACGAAATTAATTTGAATACACTTTGCAATATGTAAATGTCTAGAGGAATGTCTTTAAATTAAAAATTAAATTAAATGTTCCTTTAAAATTCATTTTTAATCATTAGTACAAAATTCTATTTTAATCATTAGTACTCTGAAGTATTATAAAATATCCAAAATAGCTTTGTTTAAATTGAATAATAAAAATATATAGAGCGTTCTATTCTAAATTCTTATGTTCTTCAAACAATGTCGATGCTTTTACAAGTAAATGTTTCTGCTTTACCGTTTATTATGATAAATGTAGAACAAAATTAATGTTTGTTTCCATTATTTTAATTAAACTTATTGAATGAAAACTTTGACCCTTCCAGTCACAGTGATGCCATTTGGCATCATCAGGTTTCTGATCATAATGTTAAAAAAATAATAATAATAGGACTGAGAGGGACTAATGATAGGGCATTGGGATTCATAAAAAATATTTTCTAATAGAAAAAAGTTTGAAGAATCGAATGTTGTGCTTTTTTATATCATAAATGGCTATAGACGATCCAGAATTTTTTTTTAATGATGATGCTAAATTGTCATAGGGACTAAAAGGGTTAAAATAAATTAATTTCAATTTTAATAACTGATTTACATGTAATTACTTACAATTGTTGAAAACCTAACAAATTCCAAAGAAATTATAATGCCTTAAACTATTTCTCATGTTTATCATTAACATGATTCGAAAATTTTAAAAAGTAGCTTCATGTTCTAGTCATAAAAAAATTACTATTAGATACCTCTATTAAGGTTACACCACCCGAGCAACGCACAGCGATTATGCTATGGCACAGTATAAAGATGTCGTTAAGTGAAAAAAATATTGCTGAACAAATTATCTTTAGATTAGTTCCGTGTGCTGTTACCTGCTTTAAAATTTACACAGAGAACCCAAACCACTGCGTGTCTACACTCGATAATAACTAAATATTTGATGTGTTATAAAAAACTCATTTTGTTTACCAAAAAATTTCGATAATTTTTGCTATTACTATTTTTTTGTTATTTTTTTTATTATAGAAATAATTGACATTGTTAACAGACTTTTTTATTTGTAATAAATTCAATTGTTTAGGTGAAAACTGATCACTATGACATGTTTACTAGAATTTTGAATAACTCAAATAAAATTTAAATACTTTTAAACCTAAAAACAGAAAGCACTCTTTTTGAAATTATAACTGTTCATAAAAAATACACATTGATCAATAAAATTGATTCAAAAATCCGCAAAAATATTAAGAGACAAACTAAATTTTATTTTAATTATCAATAAACAAAATATGTAAGAATTTACTAATTTTGAAACATAGATATTGTTCTACACTGAATTTATAGCTTATGAAGTTTTTATAATCGAATAGTTCAATAGTACACAGTTCCATATTGAAATATGTATGAACGTAAGTTTATGAAAATTAATCGAGAATATTATAAAAAAATATTACATAATTAAAATTTAATTTATTGTTAAAAAATTTAATTTATTGTTAAAAAATTTAATTTATTATTAAAAAATTTAATTTATTGTTAAAAAATTTAAAATAAAGTATGTTCTGTTGAATTACACTTTATAATATGTTTAATACAGAGAAACAAAATATGTGTATTTAAATTTAATTTAAAAAGTGAAATAGAGTAGAAGTCCAATTATCTGAACTTCGAATAAAATAACTTTGTTACTTTATTATAAACATTTGGGTTTTTTTAGAACTATTTTTCTCCTATTTTTAACACACTAATAATAAATAACTAAAATATGAAATGCCCAATTTTTTGAAAAAATCTTGGAAAAAATTCTATTAACCGAGTGTTTAATTTTACGAATAGGAGACGGTCTCAATTGATTCGGATACAGCCATTAAAAGTATGTGTTGATGTGGAGAGAAGAATTGTTGTTTTGTAGAATCCAAAGTTTGTTAAAAGTGTATCTTATTTTCACTTTTGAAGTATTGAATAAAAACTTTCTATTAATGAAACTATAGTCTTAGGTAGATGACAAATCATAGATTAAGATATTATCTGTCAAATACTGTGGTAAAATACACATGTTTCTGTGTTAGATACTTTTTTCATCGTATAATAAATGAAATTTGAAACTGCTTTATTGGTGACATTTTTCCAACTGCAATTTCATTAATTACATCTGAACATAGTTTGGTATAGATACATAATTTGTTGTTGGTAAAATTTGCAAAAAAGAAAACTTTTTTCTTTGGATTGATTTCTGAAATAAAAAGATGGAGGGTAAGTTTTGGAAGGTGCCAATCCTTAAAATAGAGATTTTTGAGCATTAGCCCATCTGTCAGACTGCTGTCTGCCCATCTTTCCGAGTACCTGCCAGACTTCGTAATAAGGTGTTCGAGAAAATCGAGCATGCGCAAGGGATAGCTGCCATCAGGCGCGTAGCCAGCATGGGGCTGAGGGGGCTGCAGCCCCTCCCGAAATTTTTCAGAAACTTTTTTTTTTTTAGTTTTTATAATTCGATGTTCAGAAAATTCGATTTATTTTGTAATTCGATGCTCAGAAAAGAATCTTCGCGTCAATGCTGCAAATGTTTATCTCGATCTCCGATCCACCTCGAGGATCCTTTTGGTAGATTGTGGGTTACTGAGGTGGCTATTGGCTAATCCCGTTCGTTTAAGGCGCGTTCACATGTGCTGAGAAATTGGCGGCTGCCGGTAATTTTGTGAAACCTTATAACCCGTTCACATGCAAATGCCGGCATTGCGAAAGTGAAGTAGCGTAGCGTAAACGTCACATCCAGGGTATACTATACGACATATCCAGGGATCCACTATACGACCAGTGGTACGCGTACCACCGGTTGGGAACCTCTGATTTAGAGCCACGAATGGAGATGATTTGTTGAAAGAACATTTATTAAACAATGAAGCAAACGCCATATGTATACAAGTTCGTCCATCCGAATTGACCTCATTACAATATTTGGAGAACTTATACAAGAACAAAATTTTAAACAAGTTTGTAATTCTGATTTTTATTCTATAATAGCTGATGAAACCACAGACACAGCGCAAATCGAACTACTTTCTTTATGCGTCATGTATGTTGATGAAAAAACAATGCAAACTAGGAAGATTTCTCGGCTTTGTTCCTGCAACTTACTGCAACTATATTGGAAACATTAATAAAACTTGGCTTTGATGTAAGCAAACTGCGTGGACAAGGCTACGACGGTGCTTTCAACATGCGAGGCGAATTTCGAGGAGTCCAGTCTTTAGTCGAAGATAAATTCCCCAAAGCTCTATACACACAAATTGCGTTTCCCATTCTTTAAATCTCTGTGCATCGGACTCAACTAAAATTCAAGGCATCCGAAAAGAACTTGGAGTAATTTCAGAAGTGTGCAATTTTTTTTCATAGGTCGTCTAAACGAAGTACTCTTCTTGCCGATAAAATAAAAGAGTTGAAACCGAAGGAGAAACAAACAAGACTGAAAAAACTCTGTGAAACTCGTTGGGTCGCGCGCCATGATGCAGTTCTAATGTTTAAAGAATTCACTGATCCTATAATAGCTGCATTAGAACAAATTGAGAGCCTTGCTGCAGACGATTCTTCAAAAAAAAAAGCCCCCATTCCTTTGCAAAACGTTTGTAACTTTCCTTTTATCATGTCTATATGCGTCGCAAGTAAACTTCTTGGTTGCACTGTTAACTTATCCGAATATCTCCAAAGTAGCCATTAGCCATATTGATCTGGCACATGCTCCAGATGAAGTTTCTGAAATAAGCAGCATGCTACAAGATCTTAGAGTCGTTAGAGAGGAGAACGAAATTAAGTTTCAACACCTTTCTGTAGAAGCTGAAAACTTAGCAAAGTGTAACGACATACAAGTGATACCCCAAGAATTTGCGGAAGACAGAAAAACAGATCTAACATCGTACAGAAAACACCTCAAGGTTATTACAGAGTGACTCTATTCCTACCTTATTTAGACGATTTAATTTCTTCTTTAACTGAACGTTTTTTGCCGCACCGCATGGCAATACGTGCCCTTAGCAATTTTATTCCCCAAAACGCCTTGAACAAAAAAATTTAAAGATAAACAAGAAGATATTTTATTTTATGAAGATGATATACACACCTATCAACATTCAACAAGAATTTGAGGCTGAATGGGATCTGTGGAAAAACAAGTGGATGTCCGCTGAAATTCTTCCATGTACAGCAATTGGCTCACTCTACGAGTGCAACAAAAAACATATTCCCTAATATTTACATTTTAATAAAAATGTTGTCCATACTACCAGTTTCGGCTGCAACTGCCGAAAGAAGTTTTTCTACACTGAGGCGGTTTAAAACCTACCTAAGGAGTACTACCAACGAACGGAGATTAACTGGACTAGCTTTGCTAAATGTACATAGAAAAGTCAATATTCCTGGTGACATTGTAAATAAACAAATTTATCTGTAAAATTAGAAAATCAAACGTTAATTTATAAAACATTTGCAATGAATATTATTTATTCAACTTTTAGTTTGAAGGCCCCTCCCGAAAAAAAATCCTGGCTACGCCACTGGCTGCCATAGGACTTAGTAGGTTTCAAATTTTTAAAATTACCTTAAAAGATGTATAATTACCTTTAAATATGCATTTACTTAGAGTGGTAATTGATAATCATTTAATGTTAATCATCCCTAGTTAAAATTATTACAAAAATATTTTTTTAATGTTTATTAATTCTTGATTTTGATTATTTGAGTATGAACAGAATAGTACGACATAGTTATTTTAATTATAAAAAAATATGTATAAATATAATTATTTTTTGTAGTTATGCATAAAGACATTTCATTTGTATAATTATCAAAATTCCTCCAAAAATAGAACTGCACAATTAACGTGAAGTTCACTGTGCATTCGAAAAATGAATTCTTTTTATATTAAATTAGCGAGCTTGTATATAATAATGTTTCTGCAATACTTTTGTTTAAATAAATGATTAAAGTATTAATTAAATTTTCAATATTGAAATACACAATGATGTAAGCAAAATTTACTAATTATTCATATCATTATCATATCACATCTGCTTCCTCTTATAAATGATAAACATAGTTATAGAAATTCTAATTCATTAGTATTAAACCAGATCTTAAATGTATTTATATTTAATGATAATGAAATTTGATGTATCTAACTAGAAAAACCCTTGACCACTGTAATTATCTGAGATTTTTTTTTATTTAAATTGCTAACTCACTTCTCTACCAACTAAGGAACATTTCGTCAAACAGAAACTTTTTTATTACAGCAAAATTTCTTAGGAGTTTAACCCAAAAAAAATCCTTAAAAATAATATATCAAATACGCACATTTCCTCTTACATATTCTTGATTACCGTAACGGGATCAAAAAGCAAACGCGTTTTAGATTTATCTAACAATTAAAAAAAATAAGGTTGGTCTCAAGTCTCAAGATTCATTAAATTAAGTATGAGGTATAGTTTTGTGTTTGTACATTTTCAGAAATCTTTTTTGACTATTTGTAAAATAGTATAAACATTTTTTTAAAAAATCAGCAATCTGTTCTGACGATTAGTTATTGTTTACTAATTTATGACATTAACCGTTATTCATATTTTTTTTATTTCTAGGAAACCCACGGAATTTGAGGAGCAATTGTCAATTCTTCAGAATTTTGTACAGTACAAATATAATTGGCTTGTTTCAAGTGACGTACTTCCATATTTCATCCCAGTACCACTTCTATTGGTACTCTGTTCCCACGTGACATTGATTCACCAATCGAGGCTCGAGAAAGAATTGATTTTCATTCAGCATTCCTGTGGTTACTCACGAACTGAGATACGCCCATTTAGAGATAGATTTAAAAAGAATAATAAATGCTCATTTGTGCTTGAGTTTCAAATTTTTCTTAATTATTTAGCATAATTTTATTTCAAATAAGTGTGTTAAACTAACATGAAAAATTTGATTTAATTTTTTTTATTATTTTAATTATTTATTAATTTGTAATAAAATATGCAAGTTTAGAGGATCGTTTCTTATTACTGCAGTATAAATTTTCCTCTGGGGAAAGTGAAAAGGAACATGGGCGTACCCACCATAGGGCAGAGGGGGGCAGCTGCCCCCCTCTAGAAAGGGTGAAGTGGGCCCCGGTCTTATGGGGGCCCCTGCATATAACATTTGTAAAAAGTAGAGGCATTTTTTAAAAAAAATTCCGAGTATATTTGTTCACAGTCGGGCCCATGGGCCCACTTTGCGCCTGGAGGACCTTTTATATAATCTGATATAAAAGGGGCCCCCAATTATGATCGAATTGAGGCCCATATTTTTGCGATTGTCCCTGGGTTGGCCTCTGGGGGCCCAATACTTTACGCAAAAAGGGCCTACACATTTTAAAATCAGGCCATTTGTTAGTAATTGGGCCCACTCTCCTCTGAAGCCCCCAATTGATGTATATTCTATATATAAAAGGGGGTTAAGTATGTTTTTTTTTTAAATTGGGCCCGATATAATATCAATTGGGCCCACTGCCTTTCTGGGTCCCCTAATCCTATCAAGACTTTTTTTGCAAGTGAAGTCCTACCTGGATTTGGGGGCCCCCAAACATCGTTTTAGTTTCAAACATGGACAACTAATGGGCCAAGAGACTTGTAATGGGCCACCAACTTGCGTAAAGTTAAAGATTACATTTACCATACATTAAACAAGACAACGTAATTGTCATATCAAATTACTATACCCTTGTAATCCAATATCCTTCTTATCCATCAGTATGGCAAAGCAGCAAGTGATAGCACGGTTTATTTTAAGGGCTGATTTGGAGGGCCCCTTTACATTTTTAAAGAAGAAGCTCTCTGTCTTCAATTGCCTATTCGGTGATAGGGCCCTAGGGAGAGTTGGGGCTTATACATATAACATAAAAGGGGCTCCGAATTTTGTTTAAAAACCAAGCCAAATTTTCTGACAAAATTTAGCTTCTCAACAGTAAGATACAAGATTTTATAGTCTTAGAAAATGAAAGAAACCTAATGAAAGAAAAGTATAGGGCCTTTTTTAATGGCACAATAAATAATAGAGGGCCCCTTTGAGAGAACGCATAGACTGGTTGCATCAATCGCAAAAAACTGGTTAAACAAATTAAGGGGGAATGGGACGGCAGGACCGGGGGTCTCCAAACTCAAGTGCCCCAATGTTAATCCAATGGGAAAAATTATTTTCTTTGCCACATTTCTCCGGCTGTATTGAATATTTTTACAATCGGATTTTTTTATGTGATAAATGTAGCTGACTTACAGGTCTCTATCTTCCCACTTTTTGAAATTGCTTCGAATATTTTGTGTAAAACAATTTATTGAATATTAAAAAAAATATTCGTACTAATTTCAAAAAGTGGGAAGATAGAGACCTGTAAGTCAGCTACATTTATCACATAAAAAAATCCGCTTGTAAAAATATTCAATACAGCCGGAGAAATGTGGCAAAGAAAATAATTTTTTCCCATTGGATTAACATTGGGGCACTTGAGTTTGGAGACCCCCGGTCCTGCCGTCCCATTCCCCCTTAAGTGCCTAAAACTATTCTTTTATTTGTAGTTTTAAACAATTGTATAGTAAAAATCAATGTAATTTACAAGAAAATGATAACATATAAATTTTGTTATTTCAGTAAAACTAGGATTTTTCTGAAAAAGTCTATATGTTTTCGAGCTTGATAAAGGGGTATGTTTTTCGAGGGTATGTTATCGATTGGGGTATGAATAAGAGGCAAGATACTTCGAATGGTATAAGCTAGAATAGTTATAAGCAAAAAAGAAAAAAATCCATTCAATAATTTGATTATAGTATTATTATGGTTAGATTTTTTAACCAAGTATTTTTTAATGTGGAAAACTTCAGATTTCTTTTAAGAATCTCCGAAAACAAATTTGTGAATATATTTTGATTACAAAACACATTTTTTATTTTAAAAAAACTACAAGCTACTGGCAAAAAATGGTTGAATCGGCTGAAGCATAACTCCTCTGAAAAATGTTATTAGAAGGAATTGCAGTTCAAATAAATGTAAGGTAATGGGATAGTTTCACGTTCACGTCGTGATTTGCAACCGCTCTAACGGGCACCAACGGTTTAGTGCCTGGAATTACTTATGTTTTCGCATTCGAAAATGAGTTTTCAAAATATATTTTACTGAATAAATTTTTAAATGCCAACTTCTTGTTGTGCTATTGGTTGTTCAAAACATAAGTTAAAGAAAGTCTGCATGGAATGAAAACATTTTCATCTGCATCGGTCATTTTGAGAGTGAAAACGAAGCAAGGAATATATGAAATCGCAGTACGTGAAACCGAAGCAATCAATGAAATCCAGTACTGATGAAAAATGTAAACAAGAGCATTTTATGACCCGAAACATTCAAATTGGTTTAATTAGTAATGAAAAATGATTTAACTAGTGATTATTTACCTAGTTTATAATTATAAATAAATGGGATAAATAATTTTTTTATATGTATATATATTTTTTAAATTCATTTGCTTACTGCGAATTGTAATAAGTAAACCATATGAGATTACAAACGGGGGGGGGGGGGGTGCATCAAAGGAAAATTCCCTAAAGGGGCCCATCCAACTAAGAAAATAGGGGGCCCATAACATTAGCTGCCCCCCTCTAAATCAGATCCTGGGTACGCCCTTGAAAAGGAAACTCTCTTTTTTATTTATTTTTAAATAGTTTTGCCGTCATATTAAACTTTATTTGCTAACAGAGCGGAAAAAAAAAATTTAAAAGAAAAATGTTAATAACTAAATATATCTATACAAAAATCAAAATTTTGTAGTAATCATAGCATACATCAACCTAACATAAATCAATAGCTACTAAAATGCCTTAGCGGAGGCTAGAAATAAACAGTTGAAAAACGTGCGTCTTAACGCACAACCTGAAATACTTTTTTTTTTTCCAAAATTGAAAACAAAACGATTAGGTTCGACCGTACGACAGGCTTTTTAAATTATCATCAAATAACTCAAGAACTGAAACGGTTTTATGTTAACTGCGACTGCTCAAAGTGTAAATTAGAAAAAAAAAATTGGCATTCGTCGTAATCACAACATAAACAACGCTTGAAAAGCGGCCCTGCCTTATTTCGATTTTTCGAAAATAATTGTTAGTAGCACATTTTATCTATTGATATTACAATTTGATTAGGCTTGTTAAAATAATCTAATGTATGATGAATCAGCATATATAACTTTTTCCTAGAGACACAACTAGGATGAAGAAAGAAAAAGTTACCGACTCTCCGGTGAGACCTTTCAAGGTATCTCATCAAATACTTTGTATACCAACTATATGTTTTCAAAGACAATCTCTGATCGGTTTCGTCGAATTAACAATAGTTCCTCTGAAGAATGATCTTAGAAAAATAAGACTGAACGCTAAGCAGATTTCCATATACAAAGTAACTCTCAACGACTATCACGAGGTTTCCTTTACATACAATGACCCTTGCCTCAATGTGTCACAAGGCGAAGTACAGCAAAAAAGCATTGATAACTTCAATAGTCGTCACCTAGCCGCTGTGCAGTCTGTCGATTCTGATCAAGGAAATGGCGAAATTTGCATAAGAGTACCGCCCGATTTGTCGCATTTAGTATCTGAAGGCAAAAACCTTAGAATTGGAATTGAGTTTGCATTGGAGAGGCCTCAAGGTGGCATACATTTTGTGGTACCGGATTGTGAAGGTTCCATGGCTGAAAGAGGGGCACACATGTTCACATATTCTTCGGAAAATTCATCGAGGCTTTGGTTTCCGTGTGTGGACTCTTTTTCAGAACCATGTACCTGGAGAATGGAAATAACCGTAGATCCATCCATGGTTGCTGTGTCATGCGGAGATCTGGTTGAGACAGTTTACACCCCTGACTTGCGTAAAAAAACGTTTCACTACAACTTATCAGTCCCAACTTGTGCTCCAAATATTGGGTTAGCAGTTGGACCTTTTGAGATATATGTCGACCCTCAAATGCATGAAGTGACTCATTTTTGTTTACCAAGATTATTGCCTTTACTCAAACACACCACCAACTTTTTGCATGAAGCTTTTGAATTTTATGAAGAACTTTTGTCTAGCAGATATCCTTATACCTGTTATAAGCAGGTGTTTGTTGACGAGACTTTTCAAGATGCAAGGCCTTATGCGACAATGACAGTTCTCAGCACCAGTTTACTCAGTTCACCGCAAATAATTGATCAGACATATATTTCTCGAAGAATAATGGCCCATGCTGTTGCGGAACAGTTCTTTGGATGCTTTATTAGCATGTTCTCTTGGTCAGATGCATGGCTGCCTAAAGGTATTTCAATGTATCTCTCGGGCCATTTCCTTAAGAAAGCTTTTGGTAACAATGAGTATCGATTGTGGGTTCATGAAGATTTTCATGAAGTTCTCAAGTATGAGCAGAAATATGGAGGACTAGTTCTTGATTGCAGTGTCAATCCTGTGCCAGGCAGTGTAGCAGCTGTTGCCCAAGGAAAAGATGGTACATTTTATTTTCCAACTCAACATTTGCACACCACATCCCCCGAATACAACATCATATTAACAAAGAAAGCTCATTTGGCTATCAGAATGCTGGAAGACCGAATTGGACGTGAGTTACTGCTGCAAGTATTCAATAAATTACTATCATTGGCTTCAAATGCTGCTCAACAAAAAGTGAGTAGCAATGTGTGGTTCAACATGCTACTTTCCACTAACAGTTTTCAAAAAGCAATTTTTACTGTGACTGGAAAGGATATTAACACATTTTTAGACCAGTGGGTTAGACAAGGAGGTCATCCCAAATTCACAGCAAACTTCGTATTCAACCGTAAAAGGAATACTGTAGAGTTAGAAATCAAGCAGTTAGATGTTCAAAGTCGAGGAATACGGCGTTATGTTGGACCTTTGACTATAACAATCCAGGAACTGGATGGCACATTCAAACATAATTTGCAGATTGAAGAAAATGCCACAAAACATGACATAACGTGCCACTCTAAAAGTAGAAGAAACAAGAAAAAGAAGATTCCCTTGTGTACTGGTGAAGAAGTTGATATGGATTTGAGTGCTATGGATGCTGATTCCCCTGTTCTGTGGATCCGTATAGATCCTGATATGCTGCTTTTAAGGCAAGTTGTGATTGAGCAGCCAGATTACCAATGGCAGTATCAGTTGCGTTACGAGAGAGATGTCACTGCTCAAAAGGAAGCTATTGAAGCACTTGAGAAGTTTCCTACCCCTGCTTCAAGATCTGCCCTCACACACACCATTGAAAATGAGCATTGCTTCTATAAAATTAGATGTATTGCATGTTTCTGTTTGCAGAAAGTTGCAAATGCCATGGTGGCCACATGGGCAGGACCTCCAGCAATGATGACCATATTTAGAAAACTATTTGGATCGCATTCCTGCATTCACATCATACGACTAAACAACTTTAAGAACTTGCAGCATTACTTTCTGCAAAAGACCATCCCTGTGGCTATGGCAGGGCTTCGCACTGTACAATGTATTTGCCCCCCAGAAGTTCTTAAGTTTCTACACGATCTGTTTAAGTACAATGATAACAGCAAAAACAAGTTTTCCGACAACTACTACAGAGCAGCTTTAATTGATGCATTAGCTGAGGCAGTAACACCTGTTATTTCTGTTTTACCTGTAACTGGTCTGGCCATAACAGCAGACAACCTTTCATCAGAAACCAAACAAATTTTGGAAGAAATTACACGCTGCCTAAACATGGAGAAGCTACTGTCATGTTATAAATATACTGTGACAGTCAGCTGTCTTAAAGCGATACGCAAATTGCAAAAGATGGGTCATCTACCAAATTATCCTTCCCTTTTTAGAGAATATGCTGCATATGGAATGTTCACTGATGTACGTTTAGCTGCACTTGAAGCTCTTGTTGATTTCACTAAGGCTGATGGTAAAGAAGACGATTTGAACTTTTTGCTGGATATTGTTGAAAATGATCCAGTTCCTCTTGTGCAGTATGAAGTTTTAAGAATGCTGACAAAACAACCCCCATTTACAGAATCTGAACCTAATCCTTTAAATACAGAAGAACTTGTTGACCGATTGTGGAGGCTAATGAACTGTGGCACTGCTTATGATTCGTTAATTAGATGTGCTGTGATGGATCTTTATCACACATTGTACGGACGCAAGCGACCCCTTGCTCTACCCTCGACGGACTTATCTAATAGTTCCAACTTAAAAGACAAAAAACCACGCTTGCCCCTTAACATTGTACCCAGTGATATACAACTAGATGACTCTTTCCCATTGGAAGACAATGTAATTATGCTGGAAACGGTAAAAATCGAACAAACAGATTCGAACGACTTTGAAGGTAGAAATGAAAAACGGAAAGCTTCTAGCCCATTGCACTTTGGTGAACAATCCTTCTATTCCTCTGATGGCAGAATAAAAGCAGAAATAAACGCTGATGACAAGGACTCAAACAAAGTTAGATTGAAGGACGCCTCATCAATGTCAAATCCTGGTGTATCTGGGATGTCTCTGTTGAGAACAACAAGCAGTAGCATCGACTCCTCATCTGTTCCTGCACCTGCCCAGTTCTGTACCTTTGAAGCATTTTCTGATGATTCTCAGTCTAAATCTTTGCCTGGTATATCTAATACACTGGGGCAGCAACCGACGGGTTTTGATTCAAGTATGTTTAAGCCCCCTGATGCTCCAGATGCTAAATCATCATCACTTGACATGTTGAATCAAGCTGCAAAGATGCATAAAAAGAAAAAGAAGAAGAAAAACAAGCATAAGCACAAACACAAGCATCGACATGAAAAGCATGATAAGCCGGATAAATCCGACAAAGATCGTTTCTATAGCTCTGGCAGTAGTATGCAGTCCCCCATCCCATTTAGTGTTGGAAGTCCTCAGGGTGAAATACTTTGAAACAATGAAAATTGGTGGTTTAAAATGTGTTTACAAAATTTTGTAATATCCATTTTAATCCTTATTTAGCTATATACATTTTTTTGTGTGTTTTTTAGAAGACAAGGAAACCCAAAGTTCCCACAAGAAGGAAAAAATGGAGTTGATATTTATTTTTTAGGTGTGTGTTATTACTAGCACTAGATTTAGTTATCACATTGCTGAATTAGTAACTCTTGTGAAGTGTTACCAATTAATTAGTATTACTTTTAATTTGGCCTATAATGGCACAAAAGTCTGACATGATGATATCTCATGATAATATAAAGCTTTAACAAGCTATTGCAAGGTAATAGCACATTCTGGCAAGCCTACATGTACTTTAATGCTACTCAAAAGGAACCGTTAATACTAAAACGCTTGTTATATTATTATTACTTTACTAGGTTAAAATAGTTTAAATAAATCGATTTATTTGGTTTAGTATTAACAAATTTCAACAGCTTTATGGTACATGCAGTCTCGTCCAATATAGTTCAGCACCAATGCAACAAAGTGTACTGAATTTATTTTGCAGTAGAATTAGTTTAAATCTCTAATGTTAATTTTTGGGATTGTCAGGCCTTTGTATATAGCATTTATGTTAAATACTTGACTAACTGTATGTAAAGTTTAGATCTTAACTAACTATTTGTAAAGTTACATTCATATAAGATTCATTTTCCTTTGTTGATATCATTGAACTAGTGTTAATTTTTGATATTGTTTGCTGCATTTTGAAATTGCAAGACAATAAAATATTACCTGTGCAAGAGTATCACTTTAAAATCAATAATTTCATAATATTGGATTTATTATACTTGAACAACAGTTTTTAAATCATGTTAGATATAATCACGCAAAGAAATTATAATGATATTTGGAACAAAAAATGTTTTCATAATTTTATGTGTAATATTTCAGTGTTTACTAACTCTATATTAACTTTTTAATAGATCCCTATCACATAAACCTCATGAATTCAAATGTATGGCCATTAGAAAAAAAATACTAAAATGTTGCTTTATCAGTAATTTAGACGAAAGAATAAAATGCTGAAAAACAAAAAATTATCTGTTCGATTAGAATTTTATGCTGTATAAATCTCTAGGTAATGCATGCATCAATTGCTTGGCAAGTTTTGATTAGCTTTTCGAAGAATTTTTTTTTTTACATGTATTGTCAATTTTAAAGTGTGACCTATCTTGATTTGAAGAAACTTATCTTATAGACCACTTTCTAGATTTTTTACTTTGATCAACTCATTAATTTTTTTTAACATTTTTTAAATAATTTTTTTATTATAAAATATTTGATTATTTTAAAAGCATTTACAATTTTGTATTTTTCCAATTTGAAGAATTGTCTCATTAAATTATCAAATTTTTAGGAATAAATTTTATGGTTACATTTATAAATATTTTTGAAACATCTGTAGTTAAAATGCAGCATTTAGGAAATATAGAAATATCTATTTAGTAAATTTTGTAACAAGTTTTTATCAAATAATGAAAAGTATTCTTGCATTTCTTGATTAAGTTAACAGCAATGAGGAGTATAGAATCAGTCACTAAATCCAAAAAGTAAAAATATGGGAAATCGCAAAAAAACTGTTTTTAATACCTAACTATTGTATAGAGAAAAGGTGAATACAGGTAAAAAAGAACAAAAATTACATGTATTTACTTTTACTCAATACAATGTAAGGTATTAAATGCATTTTTTTGCGATTTCCCATGTTTTTACTTTTTGGATTTAGTGACTTGATTCTATATCCGTCAAATGTTTTTCCCCAATTAATTATTTATTCAGACTAATACTTAAAAAGATTTTTTCAAGATGAACATATGTTTAAAAATAATTCACTTTTTCCATTTTTAAAGAAAAATACTCATTACAGTGTATTTACATAATTTTATTTATAAGAAAATTCTAAAAATTGCTATTACAATTAGGCAGATGGCTTTGGTTGTGGTTCTTCCCATGGTCTAGGTCCTCTGATATTTACCCATGCATTTAGATCCACTTTTTTATACTTCTGTAACAGATAATTAACAGTATTAGTTTATGAATATCAACATTAAAAAAATAAGTTGTTTTATCATAACAAGAATTTATATACCTCTAATTCTTCATCAAGATCAACTTTTTTCTTTTCTATACCCAGCTCATTCAAGAACTCTGGCTTCATCTAAAAAAATTAATCTATTTGCTAAAATGCTAAAGTTTAAAAGCTCTCTGGAGGGCTTAAAAGTAATAATTCATCCATTAACAACAACTTTGTAAAGACCATTAACACCTTCATTTCCTTATAAAACTGATTTTTAAAATGAAAAATAGTTGTGTGAATTAATTTGTCCGTTCGGGTCTATGGTCTTCATTTTTTATTTATTCACTATAAAGCAACAAAAAAAAAACTAATTTTCACAATGCAAATTTTCTTGTCAATCATTGTTAATGGGTTGAAATTGAGTTCCAATTAGCAATTCCAAAATGTGTAGAGATAGTAATATGATGCAAATGATTTTGTTTCTAATTCAAATTCTTTTCTTATACTTGAAATTTAAAAAAAAAAAAAAACTTGTGTATTTTCAAAAACAATAAAAAAGTACATTAATATGATTCTTTTCTATTAATTCTTAAAAGGTAAATTAGACTAAGTGACAATACTTACAAATTGGCTTTTCTTAAATTCATAACGCAAGGAAGCAAATTTTTCTACACCAAATGATCCCAGAAACATAAATAGCTGCAAAAATATAAAACAAATATTAAAAAAATATATCTAATGATTTAATGCTATAAACTTTAACTTTTCAATCCTGACATTCTATGAAAGCAAAACCATATAAGAGTTTGTAAGATTGCACTTCAGCTACTGCAATATGTGTAATATTAGTGGCAAGAGTAACCAGTTGTTATAGGGTTCTATATTTTTCCCATATTGCGTTAACTACTGAGTGAGGTTATCGATTTCTGTTTATCAATCATGTCTTGAGAAATTTTGAAAGAGTAGTAATATACGACTAGAAGGCCAATTATTTTCCCTCTGGACTTAATGGCTTAACCTAGGATGAATATACTATCCTGATTGAACTATTTTTGCATGTCACACAGCAGTAAAATCCTTTATAATTTATTAATTTAGAACTATCGCCATGTGCCAAGGACACCTCTAAACTTAGCTTAGAGCAACATTACTCTAAGGCCATCAAGGCTTTAGACCCAGAAACAGGATTTAACATCTGTCCGAAGATAAAATAATTATTTTGAGTTATTAATAAGGAAATTTTTAACTAGATATTTTGGATTTTTTTTTACTTAAAAAAATATAGTACAGTTAAAGTTTAATACATCATATTTTCAATGTAATGTGCAGTTCTTATTACATTAATTGTTTAGAAAAAATTTCAAAACGAATTTTAGTTTATCAGTTATTAAAATATTCTTTGTTTAAAAAAAGGTTTTTAATAACCGATAAACTTTGTATGAATTTTATATGTACTATACCTGCCTGATGAATAACTTGGAAGATTTTTAGTAGTTAGTTATTCGTCTATCTTTTTTAGGTGCACAAAAGTAAAGTATTGCATGATAAACAGACATTGTAACCTAAAAAATACAGCGGAAAAGATGTTGGTACACTTCTTTTTATATTTATTTTAAATATTTTATCTAAAAATTTACTGAGATATCATTGGCATTTAGTAAACCAGACAGATTTTATGAACTTTCTACACCCAAGTGCAAAAATTAATTATTTTAACGACGAAAAATCGTCCGTTTTGGGGTGAGTAAACAAAACAATGGACCAGCCTAAAATAAGTAATTTAAATCCGAAAATAAAAGCCATTAGAAAGTAAAATTTTAACATTTTACTTTAAGCTGGGTACAAATATGAAAATTGGTGTTCAAGTAAAATCTGATTATTTAGCAAAACAGCACCAACCAGAAAAGGAAATCCATATTTAAAAGATTTCTTTTTCGACAATGCTCTAAAGCGATTAATTGAATTGTCAAAAAAGTTAAACTTCATTTTTTTTTAATTATTAAAGCTACATATGCAATTTAACATCTATTTTTGTAATCAAATAGCATTGAACGATTGAACTTGAATTATTACTTGAAATGAACTTCTATTTTTGTTTTTAAATGCTTTACAGTTACGGTTATAAATACGGTGCTACCGTCTCGCAAAACATGATTTCACTTGTCTGTTGCAATAAAACCCATAAAATAGGCGAATTAGACATCTTCGCAAACATTGCATCAAAATAAGTATTTCTTTTATGGAATTGCCAAATTTAATTTATGAGTTTGCCTTTAATAACTAATAAAAAGATTTTATATAAGAAGTGAAAACAAGACACCGTTTGTTATTGTAATTGTTGTTTTGTTTGGATTTTGGCTTACTTTTGGTGTTGATTTTGGGGAATAACAATTGTAATTAAGTTAAAAGAGGATTTTATGGTGTTTTAACTTTTCATTCTGTGCACAAGATTCCTTAAACCTTGTAAAAATGGCTGACGCAAATGCATGGGCCCGTCATTCTTCCAATTCCGAAATGCACAGTTACTCCAAGCCACCTGTCAGGAAATTATCCGATAGTGAAGAAGGAGAAATTGATGATGATGAAGAATTAGTTTACTGCATATGTCGGACAAGTGATACAAGTCGATTCATGATAGGCTGCGATAGCTGTAATGAATGGTACCATGGAGACTGTATCAGCATAACTGAAGAATATGCCAAAAATATCCAGCAGTTTTTCTGTCTGATGTGTAGAGAAAGAGATCCCACACTGGCTATACAATATAAAGAGAAGAAAGAAAAGTCTGAAAAGAAGAAAAGTGAAAAGCATAGTGATAGCTCAAGTCGAAAACAGCATCATGTCACATTTGAAGATGATAGAAGGTCTAAGTCATCAAGAAGATGCGGTGAATGCGCTGCCTGCTACCACAAGGAAGATTGTGGGCGATGCGATTTCTGTAAAGACATGAAAAAATTTGGTGGTCCGAACAAAATCCGACAGAAATGTCGTCAAAGACAATGTACCAACTTTGGTCTCATTTTGGGCAAGAAACCAACTAAACCTTACTTCGAAGATGGAGACTATAACGATGATCCAGGATTCGTGCCACCATCCGAGCCATTTCGAAAAATAGACTACAATGAACTAGATGATGATGACGACAAGGATGATTATGATCCTTACACTTCCAAGAAATCAGGCCACTATAAGGATGACGATTATGAACCTTATGTTTCCAAAAGAGGACAATCGGCCCCAAGACACAAACGCAGATCCAGTAAGCAGAGTGAGGCCCATCGCAGCAGGAAAAGCGAGCGGCGTAAGAAACACAATGAAAAGGAGAAGAGCTCTGGTAAGAAGGAAGATGACGGGATTAAGCAGTGTTACGGGCCGGGCTGCACAAAACCAGCTCGACTTGCTTCTAAGTACTGTTCTGATGCATGTGGAATGAGACTAGCCACCAATCGCATCTATGAGATTCTTCCGAACAGGATCCAGCAGTGGCAACGAACAGTGAGCATCGCTGACGAAAACAATCAGAAATCCCTGGAAAAGATCCGAAGAGAACAGCAAGAGGCGAAAGAACGTTTGGCGGAATTGAGCAAAAAACATCTTGCACTGGACAAGGTGATTGAAAAGGCAAAGAGCATGAGCATTTTTGTTGACCAAGAGAACTCTGAATGGGATAATGAAGAATCTGAAATCAGCATCTACTGTGTGACATGCGGTCATGACGTCAGCGCAAAAACAGCATTGAGACATCTTGAAAAGTGCTTCAACAAGTACGAGAGCCAGACATCTTTTGGATCATTTTACCAAACGAACATCGAGGGCAGCAATATTTTCTGCGATTTCTACAATCCCCAGCAAAAGACTTACTGCAAGAGGCTCAAGATTCTATGTCCCGAGCACTCCAAAGAGCCCAAAGTTTCTGATGACGAAGTCTGCGGCTGTCCCTTGGTTGATGACGTCTTCAAGCCCTCTGGAGAGTTCTGCCGTGCTCCGAAGAAGAAGTGTGCTAAGCATCATCAGTGGGAGAAGTTCCGCAGGGCCGAGATTGACCTGGACAAGATGAGACTGCTCTTCAAGTTGGATGATTTGATTGAAACAGAACGATCCATTCGCCAGCAGATGGCTAATCGGGGAGGAGTTCTTGGGTTGATGCTTCATCAGACTATCTGTCATGATCCAGTGCCACCTCCAGAATCATAAATTGATACATTTAGAATATATATTTTCATTTTAAATTAATTCTTTTATTTTTAGTAGTAAACTGGTCATTATGTTATATCATTATGAAAAAACTTGAAAAATTGAATCGGGGAGGAGTTCTTGGGTTGATGCTTCATCAGACTATCTGTCATGATCCTGTGCCACCTCCGGAATCATAAATACATTTAAAATATATATTTTCATTTTAAATCAATTATTTTATTTTAGTTGTAAACTACTGATTATGTTATATCATTATGAAAAAACTTTTGCAAGATCTCTCAAATCTGCTCTAGACCCTCTTTCTACTTCATTTTTTTAATACAATTAATAAATCAGCTGCTTGTGTATCAGTACTTTTGGAAAGCTTGAACACTCGAGTTTCTAATAAAAAAAATGTTTAATAAAAATTGGGGCAAGATAAAGTTTTGAAGTACATTCTACAAAGCTTCATGTGTGTTTACCTCTGGAATAAAGGGGTTATATTGTTCTTCTGTGCTAAATGGTTCAGAGTTTTGTAAAAGCATAAGAAGTTTTAATTCGAAAATTAATTTCATTATTTAAATGTCTATTGATGTTTTGATTTTTTAAGAAATATAAATGTTTTTTTTTTCTCCTAGTTAATTTTATTTTGAAACAAGAATTGTATGAGAATCAAACCAAATTTTGTTTTTTTGTGCAACTCCCATAAGTGTTTTAAACACTGTTTATGAATATTTTAATCAGAAATAGTGCATGTACTGTAATACAATTGCTAATATTTGCATAATTACTTTTTAACTATACTGAAATAAGGTTTAAAAATGCAATTATTTAAATATTGAAAGAATTCAAATTGTAGCATATTAATATTTACTTTAGTTTAAAGTTCTTCTGAAATTGTGTAAGCCACTTTTCTAAATTAAATTGTTTTTTTTATTTATTATTTCAATCTGTTTTTCAATTGAAACTTATATTTCTTTAATTAAGGCAAAGCATAATTTTGAATCTTAATCTCTTCTACAATAGTTTTTATTTTTTTAGAATAATTATTATTTTTTTTAAAATGATAATCATCTGTATTAGTTATGTTATGCTGCGTACTAAGTATGTAAGGAATTGTATCATTTTTAATAAATTTTTAGATCATTCTTAAGTGTATTTTGTACTGAGGTTTTCCCAATGGATTTTCTTTACTACACATTCGTATTAGTTATATTTATTGATTGTTTCAAAAATAAAGTGGTCTAAGTCATTTTTAATGTCATTTTTATAGTTCTGCATTGAAGGCTTCCAATTAATTTTTTACTTAATCAAACACGAATATTTAGATTTTGAATTGGACTGTACAGAGCAGCCAACTCAATTGGACTGTACAGAGCAGCCAACTCAAAGGATAATGGCAGCACTAAATAGATTTTAAAGTTTAAAAGCTATTCGTATCCATGGACAATTAAATGGCCTTGCATATCTTTAAGACTGCATCCGCTAGTTGCAATACATCAGTTCTGTGGAGGACATGTCAACATTCGGAAGTCAGTGGCACTTTGAACTATACTGAAAGAGACAGAACCTCTGCCGGGTGGTTGGGCATTCAAAAATGTGATTTGAGGCAAGTTGGGCATCGGTGCAGTTCTTGCAGGGAGTACAAGTTCTCGTTTGTTCGAGAACTTGCAGGGAGTACAAGTTCTCGTTTGTGCGAGAAGAATATTCATTCTTTTATAGTGATTTGTTTATGGTATTTTAATTGTTGGTGTTAAAATTGTGGGACATTCAATGTCAGTGATGAGGGTTTCTTGAAGGAATGGGCAAAAAGTCTGCGTTTTTTGCATTTACGTCTGTAAATGGTGGTGCTAGGTTATTCAATGGTCAGCGCCTCTGCCTTCTGCTAAGGAGTCTAAACACTCATTTCACTCAACATTAACGTGTGTCGATATTCATTGCAGCAAACGGGATTTCCCATTGCCGTTTAAATTATAAACGATTGATTTTAGTTTATTGCTTTACACGTAGATGGCAGCACCAAAATTATTAAAAAGCTAATCGATTTGTTTAAACCTTTAAAAATCGGATAAACCTTGAAAATTTTAATTTGCTAACTATTTTATTCACCTAAGTGCTTAAAATTTAGCAGATTGGTAGCGAAGCACTGTTACCATGCTGCACTAAGCTCGAGATTAGTATTTGATCACATTTTGCATGAGAGAACTGAGAAGATAATTTAAATATATTTCTAGTTTGTACAGTTACGTTGCGTGATTCAAAAGTAGAAACCAGTAATATTTTTTAAAATATTGTTTTGTGTAACTTAGGAAGCAAATAAATCTTTTTTTATAAACTCAATCATAATAACTTTAAATCAAAAATTCGTATATAATGTGGGTAAAACGCGACTCGAAAACTGTATTTTTAGATTTATCTGCGTATTTTCTAAATTTTGGATTCATCAAAGAAGATGATCTGAAGGTATTTTTTCCCTCTATTTAAGAATTAAAAATATTTTTCTTTCTTGATTTTCAAGATATTTGTTAGAGTGTTATGGATCATCATATTCTAAAAGTCTTAAAAAGGTTTTTTTTTTTCAGTAAGAATTAGTTTAATTAAAAAAATCAACAAAAATATTAAACTTTCTTAACAAACATTCAAAGACCTCGGCTTTAAAAATATCTATTTCCTGAAGTGCTTAAAAATAGATTACATTAAATGCATTCGTTTGAAATAGTAAAGAATGATATATACTGACTGCTGACTGACTTATAAATAATGTTTTTAAATTATAATGCTTTAACTAATGCGTACTATTTTGTATTGTCATCAGATAATTATAAACGAAACTAAATTCAATGAAGTCATAAAGCTTATTCCTCCAAATAAGATGATACGGGATATTCAAGATGCATTTACAGCTTTAGATTCAAATATAAAAGGTTCTCTTTGTGAGAGAGACATAAAAGTAAGTTACTTATAAGTATATATATTATTTTTTTTATAAATTATTCATATGAGCAAGATTTGATTCTAATTTAACCACTTGTATCAAGACAGAGAGGAAACAAACCTGGCTCCAAATACATTAGTTTTAGCAACAAGTTTTAGTACAAAGCAGGAAAAATAGCAAGTTACTATAAAAATTTTGGTTCACGTTTAAGTTGTATTCCATCTATTGATTAAATTTCTGAATAAGATAACTAAAGTAAAAACATCCACTTTCAAAATACTTTTGTATTATTACTACTATCATTCTAAAACACATTAGAACTACAAACAGAGATTCTGTCTTTTTTGCTTTTAAGTTATTCATTCCATTTAACAAAATGGAACTTGTGGTGCTGCCATCTAGTTTTATATGAAGAAAATAAAAACTTAGGTTGGCATGCGCGGAGTGACAGGACATGTGAACCATACATTAAATACATGTGAACCTTCGCAAACATCGCCACTCTTTCTCCAAGACGTAATCGACCACATTTTCACTTATCAGATTTTACGAAAAACATTACTAAAAATATTCATATTTTTTGCTTTTCTATAAAAATAAGCACAGTTGAATATCATATTTGATAATTAGTCTTACTTTGAAAGGTTATAATTATGCAGTTTGCATGTTTTGCAACAATAAATACCACTCCGAAAAGGGCCCTCTAAAGTATCACGGCCCTGGGCCCAAACTTTTCATCGTCGGGCCTTGGCTGTACATGGATCACGGTCTGACTACCAAGTTAGGGCCCCATTGGCCATGGATGAATATATGAAACTTCATATCATCCATTCCAAATAGTAAGACTTTTTCAATTGATGAAATTCATAACGAAGCAATAGTTATTGAAATACTGTTACATTTTACGGAATTAGCCTTGATGCTGTTCTCAGAATAAGTAAAATTAAGATAACATGATCTACAGCACACACAAAAAAATGAAGCATATCTCAAAAATAATAATGTAATGAATATCTCAGATTCCAATTTAATTTCATTTGTATAAAACCTAGCAACAGTATGTGTGTTACTTTTTAAAGGAAAGGCTAAATATCATTTATGAAGCATAGTTTGGAGGAGTTAAAATGTTATATAATTCTTCCAAATTATTCCAGGTTACTTTAAGAGCTCTAGGAATCGAACCAACTTTCAAAAAAATTAAAAAGTTGATCGAACGAGTCAATGTGGGAAGATCAGGTAAAAAAAAACTAATTAACTATACAACTAATAGCATGACTTAAACTAATCTGAATCATAAAATGCTATTTAATTCTTATTTAGGATTGTTATCAAGAGAAAATTATGAAGCAATTATGCTGCACTTAATGCATGATATTGATTCGGATGAACAGATGATGAAATCTTTCCGTTTATTTGCTAATCATGAATCGGGAGTTATTACCTTGAATGACCTGAAAGCGGTATCTAAGCAACTTGAGCTGAATGTAACAGATGAGGAACTGCAGGTAAAGCAAGCTAGTAACAAAAATGAAATGAACCCTTTAGAAATCACAATTAAAATATGATCTTAGTATACTTAAGGAATTTAATGCCTCATTTATATACATATAAATGTCGAAAAATTATCAAATCTCTACAATTGAAATACCTTAAAAATGAAATAACTGGTGAAAATGTTAAAAGTTCAGAAATATCGGAAGAATAGTGAATTATAACGTTGAATTATTTTTAAGTTCATAAGCACGTCCAACAAATTGAATAATTTACTGTTTGTATTTACACAAAATAAATTTTAAAACAAGGTAAATCAATAAGCAAATTGCAGATTTTCTGGTTAAAAGTGTATCAGTTTTTCTATTTATTAATTTCTATATTTTAACAAACATTTAAATATGAATTTATAGGAAATGATAGCTATAGCCGACCATGACAAAGATGGTAAAGTCACTCAAAATGAATTCTTGGACGTAGCAAGAAAAATATTTTAGCCATCTTGGATGAAACTCATGATTTAAATTTGTAAAATTTTAATTTGGACCAAGTTGTGTCTGGGTGTTCTTAAATATTAAACACATGAAACATTTTTGTTTTTTATAAACAATTTATTTTCATTCTGTGAATTTTTATTTAAATACATGCAATTTTAAAACCATTGATTACTAATGATTAATTCAGACTAAACCAGTCGTAACTGTATAAGGTTGGGTAAACAGCTATTTATTCGATAAAATGATACCTAAATTAACACATCTAATAATACATGCAATATGGAGTACAAAAAGTATGCAGTGTCTTAATATATATAAATTGTACAAAAACTGATATATTAATACAAATTCTATTTCAAATGTTGACAAAATGGACTAATATGGTAAATGCTTAAAAATACATGCTTCCAAGTGTAAAAATTACTTTTGTAAATAATATCAAGAATTCTAAAGTTCAAAAATTGTCCAAATAATTTTTGTAAAAGGTATTTTAATGCGTTGAGAATAGATATTTCTGGAAGCAGTACAGAAATACATATTATTAAGAAATTACTTGACAGTTATACCAAATATCTGAGAGTGCAAAAAGGTTTAATAAACTTATAAAAGTTGTAAATCTGATACTTAGCATAAATGCTTCATATATACTATAACATGTAACTACAAAACATGATATTCATATACGTATCACACTAATTTGCATGCCTATTGTCCAATGCTAATTTGTAAGTATGTCAGGTAAGCATAAATAAGTGTTTTAATTGGTAATTCAACATGCAGAAATTTAAAAAAATAAACAATTTTTATTCATTGCAAAAGAAATTATTATAAAAACATGAAAAAGTTTATTTACGTATTTAAAAAAAGCGCATTAGAACATTTCATTTAGAGCATGATTAAAAACATTAAAATAGTTTTAAAAACATTTTAAAAGCAACAATAGTTTGAAAGTAGTTTTAAAGGAAATTAAAACAATTTTGTCCCATAGAACAAAAATCATTAAAAAATAGTTTATAACTATTCTGTGTTTCAAACGTCGGAATCGTGTTAATAACAACAATATTACACATATAGAACATTTTTGGTTGAGAATTCATTTCCTAAATTTATAATTGCAGGTGCAATAATCAGAAATCATTAGCATCTTTATAATATTTACAACATTTAAATTTTATACCATAGTACAAAGCATCTATACATTTTAATACTTTTAAGGTTTAAAATAAGCTATGCTGGAAGATTGTAATGCTTTGAATACTTTTCTATACAAGTTGACGCATTTTTTTTAAATAATTTTATTGATGGTACGGAATACTTAATTTAGTAAATCATAATTTCACAGTTATTTAAAAATATAAGTACAGTAACCCCTTGCTATATTGCGCCTCGTTATAACGTGCATTCGGATATATCGCGCTGTGTATCATTTCTCCCAATTTTTTCAATGCAATTGGTATAATATTTATCAAGTCGCTCGTTATATCGCGCATTCGGTTATATGTCGTTTTTTTTACTTGTCTTTTACTTTGCGATATAACTAGGGGTTGCTGTATCAAACACATAGTAAATATTACACATGCATGCTTAGCAACTTTTTATTTTGTCAATAAAGACTAAATGCTTTTTATTTTGCAAAAATTTATAAACAATAATATGCCTTTTTTTCCCTTCAAAACAAAACTTCTTAACAAAAATCATTTTTCAATCGAAAGCTAATACTAAAATTATAATATTGGTAACACACTATTATAAAGATGTAGGTTCTAATACTTTGATGGCATCAACAAATTTTTTTATTTGCCCAATATTAATTGAATATTGTATTTCAATGTCCCAAGCTGCACTCACGAGTTATACAAGAAAAATAAAGCACAATGTACCAGAGGGTGGGGGGAAAAAAGGATGTACACTATTCACACAATCAAAAGGACTCCTTGTACCACAATACAAATATCTACAATTATATTTTTGTATTTACAAATGTATAAACATTCTACAAAAATAAACCCAAACAAATGTACCATATTCTCATGGTAAATGTGTGTGGTGTGATGGCTATGGGCTAGCAAGACAACAAAAGCACCAACAATACGGATTTTTTGAAATCTAGCTAAATTACAAACTATAAATGGCCGTTTCACTTTAACAGTAAAAGCACACATTTTACCTTCCTAAATACAGATTTAGAATGTGACTGATATCCTTCACATTTTTTTCTCTCTCAATGGATTGGATCATGGACTGCTCAAAGTACCAACATGTATTCACAGATATTACATACCAACATATATTCACAGATATTACATACCAGCATATATTCACAGAAATAGTGTTGGAGGGTGTTCTATGTCCTGACTGATTTTGAAATCAGTTGGCAATACGAAGTGGATCTTTTTTTTTTCTTGTATCACAACATTAAAGACAGTCCCTATTAAATCACCAATACCAAATAGGCAATTATCAAACTTTAGTTTCAAATAATAAATAATCTTTTAATGTTCTTTAAAAGAATTTCCATTTTTTCATGCATTCATTTTTTAAAAGTAAAAATTGATTTGTCCATAAAATGCCACCTAGTTTTATATCACACAAGTTCCTTCTCTTCACCTTTGATATTCTTTTAGAGGTTTCACAATTCTCTCTGTAATTGAAATACAAATTTTTATTTAAAAAAGGCTATATATACTTGAAAAGCATTAACACAGTACAATTATGTTAAGCACAGTGACCTAACAAAAAGTTCACTACATTCAAAGTAGATACATATTTTGTTTTATGCAACATCATCTGAGATAAGTGAATAAGTTTACTATATGCTACTCTTAAATTAATAATACACCAAGCACAATTATGATTGTCTATTGAAAAGAGTAGGCTACATATCGGTAAAATAGAATAAATGTCTGTTGCTTAATAGCATATTTTCGTCAAGATCACTGAATGGATGATTTTGTATTTTACCTATTCAGGTGCATATGTAATTTAACGACAAAAAAATTAAATTCCTTACCATTGTATACTTTCAGGATGGCTTCACAAACAAATTTGTATTGACTCTGGAAAAAATATTTTTAAAAAGCATTAAGTACTAAATATAAATAATTTTGTTATAATGCATTTCAAATTGTAAATAATTTCATTGAATTTTTCAGAGTAAAACGAGTTATCCAACTTACAGTAGTTTGAATAAGCATTGCTCTCTGATCTCTCATTGATTTCACTATATCCAGAGGATAGACAGGTTCATTGGCTTCAATAAGGCACATTGCAGTTTCCATTAGTATTAGTACACCTGTTCGACCAATACCAGCACTAAAATAGGAAAGCATTATGAATGTCAAGAGGGAAGAGGGGCTAGAGGGGGAAATTCTATTCATTCAATTACATAACTACAATGCATACAAACAAACTTTGAAATTTTTAAAAAAATCTATTAGATTGTTATACAGGTTTAAGTTTGCTTTTTGCAAAACACCAAGTTAACTGTGGCACCTTGATTAAATTTTACTCTTCTGGCAGTGAAAAAAATAATAAAGTTTGATAAAGCAAGCATAAAACTAAACGAAATTATATAAATGATAGGGATACTGCTGTAGTTTTGCTTATTTTTAGGAACCTTTACAATATTTAAAATATAATATACGTAGACAATAAAGTCACAATCTCAACTTATTTGGACATTATGTTTTGATGAAAACCAAACCTATTAGATATCTTAGTCCATTCTAATAACAAGATGTATGTAACACTGTAAAAAAATTAAAGATTCTGAAAAGAAGTTCCTACCTGCAGTGGACGATTGCAGAATCCACCATTCCCACTCTGTTCTGCCTAACTTGCTGGACAAAGTCTAGGAAATCAGATGCATCATCTGGGACGCCATGATCTGGCCAAGCTGTGTATTGCATGTGGGTAATGTGCCTTTCCTCCTTATTCTACAAAGTAAGGATAGTTTTAAAATGAGATGATTGAATTTAATTTAAATTGAAGAAAAATATGTAGAACTTGGTAGCATTTCTGGTACCTATGAACTTTAGAAAAACCATTGAGAAACTGGTAAAAAATAAGATTAGGAACAATTCAACTGAATAACTTTTTCTCTCAAATTCAGTATGTTATACTGGTAGTGTAACTGCTAGTTGGACTATAAAGTTGGAGGTCTGGGTTTGATTTTCATAATAAATCATTATTATATTACTCCATGACCATTTGGGTTGGCGTTATAGACTAAAGTAGTAAAATGAGGCAAGTATTTTTTTCACTAGCTCCTCAAATAAAATGAATTGAACAGCAAATCTTAAGAATAACAAATAGTTTTAGAATGTAGGGCTGCTTTTATAAAACATTCATAAAGCTGTAACATTAATTAAAAATTGGGAGCATATAAAAAGTCTTTTACACACTTAAATTTGTAATGAGATTTTAAAAAATCTCAACTCAAATAGACATCTCCTCAAGAAGCTTAAATGGGACTAAGGGTAAGGCAATTAAGCACAAATTTATTTTAAAAGAGAAAAGTGAAATAAATTAGATTTTACGTACATTTGATTGTACATTTATGATATTTGCAGAAGAAATAAACAAATGAAGTAATACATAATTTTATTTCCATTCACTACAACACCTTCCATTACTAAGCAACTATAGCTTTATAGAGATTCAAATTCTTCCCCTCCCACCACAAACACCATGTCTGAAATATATGTGACACTGCACAAAATAATCAAACTTGTTTTGGGGTTCTTTTAGTTATTTTTTTGACATTCTTAAAAAAAAATTTGGCCTGGTACAGCAAATATACCATCAAACAGACTGTGGTTAAGAGGGATCCTACTATACATCCACATATGATGATTTACATAACAGTGTATAATTTAACAGTTGAAGAGCTTAGTGGAAGAACGTGCTATGTGACAAAAAGGTGACAACGAGAATAATGAATTTTAAAGTTTTTAGTTTGCACTCAGATCTATAGAAAACGGTACTTGCAAACTGTAAAAAATATACTTAATATTCAAGTTAAGGAACAAGGGGAACTTGCTATCTTTTTAAAGGATGGAATAATGTGTTCGTTGATACAAAAATCTCAATTTTTTCAAAAATGTCACTTAACACGTTCTTCCACTAGGCTCTTCAGTTCAAGTCTATAAGAAAGTAATCCTAACTTAAAAATATCACCTTAATAAAACTTCCAATACACCAAAATATAATGCTTTATCAAACTAAATTAACATCTCATGCTGTACCTCTGAATTTATGAGTGTAAATTCCCTGAATGCAAAAGAAGTCGTCTCCTGTTCTTTAACTGAAGTCACCCTTAGGAAGCCAACCTCCAGTGTGTCATAGAGGGCGGGCCAATACTTATGGCACTTGGATCGTCCCCTCTCCATCAAAGTGGTGACCATGACTATTAGTGTGGACTGCTGTTCCCATATCATCTGAAAACACAAATTAAAACATAAGTTTATAAGGACATATATTACAGTTTAGAAGGTTTTGTATACACTCCGTGCCACCCTAACTTGGGTAAAAACAAAGAGTAAAAAGACAAGGGAAAAGTGTGATTGGTCTGTTAGTTGGAAACTCGTGTAAGGTAATATTTACATACAAAATGATCTGAATACAATTTAACCCAAATACACTCTTCATTCTGATAAAATTGTCAAATTTTCTCAAATAATATTCAAATCTGTTAGACCTTAAATGAAATTGATGTTTCAAACATGTTTTCTGGATGGATTTACAAATAATTTATGGAACTCTTTACATCCCCAGAAGGATCATCTCCATTGCATATTAATTTCTATTTACCCAACTTAGGATGAAAAGTTGGTAAAAAAATTCGCTAGAAAAATATCATACCATGTTTCAAGAAAACAATAAACAATTGAGTTTTGTGTTGCTTATAATAATGTCAGGATTTATGCAGTCAATGTTTTAATGAAAATGCTTGTAGGTAGAAAAATAAACGAATTGGAATAAATAAAAATAAGTTTATTTGTTTTGCCAAGAATTCTAATATACAGTAGGGACTTTTTATAAATTGTGTATGATTAACAAAATAATGAACCCACATTGCAATTTTACATATCTCTAAAAAATAATAATAAATATGTAAAATCATTTTGATGACTTGTAACATGCAGTGAGGCACATATTTACATGAATAAATTAATATCACCAATATAATTAGGATCTTAAAAATCAAAAAAAAGATTAGCAAGGAAAGATTAGAAATGTTTACCCAAACAAAACCTAAAATTCTGTATAGGAGTTCATATAACTATTTTGAAAAAGCAACAAAATATTTTAATGGATTTTACCCATGTGTAGAACATGAACTCATAACTTGTTTTTGTATCAAAATTTTACCCTACAATTTTTATGAAATATATTTCCCACAATATATCAAATGAAGAGTAATTTTTGTTAATTTTTACTTTAAAAAAAAATTAAGAACAATATTGGCTGAAAGAAAGGATTGTTACCTTATTTATATGCTCATATCTCTTACATGTTTGAGATAAATGTTCTATTACAGAAATTCAGCTATGTATTTGGTTGATACTTCCTGAAAATGACTAACTTTTTTTTATTGATTATTACGGATAATTTAAAAAGTTTTGTAAATGCTCTAACAATAATAATTTCTTAGAAGAAGCATTGTACACTAATACTTTACCTATAAAACAAGTATTAAAAGTTAAATATATTGATATATCTAACTAGGTAACTTACCAACCAAAAGTCAGAGGTTGTGTTGGATAGAGGCCCTTGTGAGGCAATGTATCTATTGACAATTCCTGAAGTAGGAATTTCCATCTATATAATAGACAAAAATCACATTAAGAAAATGTTAAAAGAAAGGAACTTTAGTACAAAAAAGTAGCATAAAATATAGTATTTAAAAAATCCCACTTACATTGACATGGCTTGCATTGATATAATCTCCATTTGAATTACTAAGCAATATTACTCTTGTACTATCATCTAAAATAAAGTTTTTTTTTATTATTGCAGCAAGGCAATAGAAACATATTATTTTCTTCTTATAATTTATACTTTCTTCAAAAAAAAAGTTGTTGTTTTTTTAATGCTAGATGAAGAAATAAATAAAATAAAGAATTTGAAAATTACTAAAGAAGGATATAAGCAATTTCGGTCAATTCTATCAAAGTAAAAAAATAAACAAAAAATATATAAATTACACTCATTAATAATCCAAGTATATAGCAATATTTCTGCAACTATCTTCTATTTATAATAATAAAGATAAATAAAATTACTTACAAGGTGATATGTCTCGATATCTGTTTTTATTTAGATTTTCAGGTTGTTTGGCTATGTTCATACTCATACCAGGTTTCTTTCTATATAATTGCTAAACATTAAAAATATGAAATCAATATAAAATAATTTTTTTATTTACCTTAAAAAACTATATCATTTATAAAAGTATGCAACTAGTATTTTCAAGTTGTCTTTATTTTTAGTAAAATAAATTTAAAAACAAGTTTGGGTAAGTACGGATTTTTTGTGCTGCATTACTACGTGTTTTACTTTCATCCAAACTTACTTAAAATCATAAAGGTTGAGATTTCTGATATTTAAATCATTAAAGTACAAAAAGGTTTACACTAAACTAGAAATCTTTTTTTACATTAAAGCAATAAGACATCAATATTTCAATACTTAGATTTTCATTTGACTTAAATTTAAAAGTACAAATTTATAATACATCACAATAATCAAAAATATTCAAAACATTTACTAGTAAAGAGAGTACCCAAAATACAAAGTTAAAATAAACTTTTCATTGAATCAAGCACATTTCTATCTAAACTAAACTTCTTGGCATAACAGCTCATTAATGGGCCAAGATCTGCCGTACCCAATTCAGCTTTCGTGACCAAGGGCTCTGGGGTGCTAGGCATACGTCCCAGTTAGGTGGTCAGCCTTAGCCTACACTCTTCCCTCATTGGCGCTAATACTTGTTATGTTATGTTAGGTGGTCAGCCTTATGTGGGACCCCCAGTGTTTAGCTCCCAAGTCTGCTTGGTACTCATTTTATCGACCCACTTAAGAGATGAAAGGTCTAGTCAACCTTGCCCAATCCGAGACTCGATCCCTGGACCTGTGGCGTGGCATTGGGAAGCGCTACCACTGTGCCACTGGGCCTCACATTTCTATCTATTAAGCATTAATTTAAAACAATTAAAAAGTAATACAGGAACATACATCAAATTGAGCTATCGTGGCCCCACTCTCCAAACCATCACTGAGCAAGAGCATGGATTCCGACAGTACATCGGAGCGTGGCACTTTGGAAGACACATGGCGAGCATCGGGTATGTATTGGAAGTCTGGCTCTTCCACATCTTCTCCAACGTACACTGCAGGTTATATGAAAGCAGTTTAGAGAATACAATTCACAGTTTTCATTAATTACGGGCAGTAAACTAAACTTGGCCGTTTATTTTCAATGGGAAGTCACATTTGAAAATGAATGGCCAATTTTTCTCAATGGCAATATTTAAAAAAAAATAAAGAAAAAAGAAGAAACTAATTATAATGAAAATAAAACAAAAATAATATTCAGTGACTTTAAAAAATTTAAGTTGCATTTCTTATTTTCAGAGTTTCCTAAGCAAAATTAAGATATTTTTTTAGAATCAAGAATAAAAATATTGTTTTTTTCTATAAGCCTCTTATACAATTTTGAAATTTATAGGCTTGCTGTGGTTTTTGAAGAATTGAACTTCAATTTATTTCCTCTTTAATTTAATCTATTAAAAATAAACATGGGTAAAGTTTCAAGAAATATCTTCAAAATTTAAAACCATGATCACCTCATGTTGAATAAAAACACGATTAGCAACCCATAACAGGAAGGTGTAAAGGACAAAACGATTGAACACATTGCTATACAACATTCAAAACTATCAAGTTGTTACTTAATGCATAAAACTTAGTAAAAAAATTATGCCCTTGAATTTAAAAAAAAAAAAAATTCAACTATGTGATACTTACATACACAGAATTTATCTGTAAAGTAGATTTTAAAAAAATATTTTTAAAAGAGATTTTTGAAAAAAATATATTTAAGTAACTTCAACAGCACTGTTTAACCCTTAAATTTTTCACAGTGCATCTATTTTATTTCAATATACATTTTTCAATGGTTTACATACTTTCAATTATAGAACCCTCATGGTTATTGATAAATAAAATATTATACAAATCACAGCTAAAAATTTGTTTAATTATAAAGAATATAAACAAACAGTAAAGTATTATAAAGTAAATATAGATAAAAAAATATATATATACAAATAAGTATTTATTTTTATTAATTAAAATTACCTATGTTTGGTACAAATTTGGACTAATGGATTTGATTACATTTAAGTTGAAGGGTCTAGTTGAAAACTAACATTTTCCAAAATATAACTAAGATATAGGGTTCGTTCATTGGAAATTTTTGATGGTCATAAATTCAATTCGACAGTCATCAATTTACCGACTGGACCCAAAACTTTAGTTATACTTGATTTGAGAATAGGAGTTTTGAAACCATATAATCATAGGTTGAAACAAAAGAAATTCTTACCATTTGGCCTCACTGTTAAAAGCAGCTCAGCAGGATGTCGCTCTCTTGATGCTCGAATCAGTTTCACAACCTATTACACAATTATTTTTTTACACTTAATTTAATCATATTTAGGTAGTTTTAATAGAGGAAAATGACCCACACTTAAATCTAGAAAATTGTAAATATTCAATATAAGATTTAATTTTTAAAAAAACTTAAATGACAAATTATAGAAAATTTAAAAAAATAACAAACAATATAGTTTCTTTAATTTGTAATTAATGACAATTACTTAGAAATCACTAGTAATCCATCATGAGTACTTGGTTTAAAATGTATTTCATAGTCTGGGGCAACAGTTATTGTGTCTAAATTGCATCATTACTAATCCTACTAACAAAGATGGGGAGAGGGGAGTATTACTCCTTCATTGCTACCACTGCAGGTAATTCTGAATACATTTACATTCATTACACAAAAACTAAGCACAATTAATAAAATAATTAACAAAAAAAACCTTAATATTAACAACTCTCTATATCAATCTGGTGACTCATTTCTCACCTTGTAAATTAGAAGCTGCAACCAAGGAAGAAAAGGCAGGGTAGTCACTAACCTATTCCAAGAAACATAAATACAAAATAAAATCTAAAAATACCTGATCATGTGTTAATCCTGCCACATCTCTCCCATTGATCATGAGTACCTGATCCCCTTCATTTAGCCTGGGAATGCAGGTATCAGCTGGGGTGTTGGGTGCAACTCTGGACACCAGTATGGGAAGATTCTGATCTGCTCCACCCTAATCACAGAAAAGAATGTTTATTCACTGATATCAGGTGAAAGAACTGATAAGGAAATGAAAGGAGTTAAGGTACTAACATTGAAAGTGAAGATATTACAAGTGAAATTCTAGAATTAGATTGCAAATTAGAGTTTCTAGAATGCTAGAATTTCATTTACAAAAAACAAACAAAAATTATTTTATACTATTAACGAAATATTGATTGAATAATCAATATTCTTATTTATAAAACTATTATATATAAAATTAACATTCATATAAATCATTTTAATAAATTATTATTGAAGTAATTTATTTAGGTTATACTTTTAATTGATTAAAAACTGATTAAATATTTTAATTGATTAAATTGATTAAATATTATAATTGATTAAAAACTTATTGAATATTTTAATTGATTAAAAATTTATTTAATATTTTAATTGATTAAAAATTGATTACATAAAAAAGTTTAAAAAATAACAAATGACATTTATGTTAGATGTATCAAAACGCATTCAATGCATAATAATATTTTAATTTTGTAGGTCTTAAAATCGGCAAACTGCACTTAAAAATTTCAAATCTTCACACCCCAATTAGATGTAAAATTATTATTATTTTAGTTTACTAGCTACTTCAAATAAATAAAACCATTATAAACCAGCTAAAAAGTTTTCTATTTTTATAAAACGAATTTTTGCAGTTCTTTTTGTTCTTAATAGCCCCTTATTAAAGTCTAAAAATAAGGTAAAAAAAAGTCTATAGTGATTTTTTAAACTCATAAAAGTTCATAAAATAAATATGTTGAAATTACTACGCGTAAAAAACGTCATATTGCCGATCCAATAAGGATTACAATGCACTTTACACGCCGACGACCAAAATATCGAAAAACTCCAACACTTATATAAAATCCCATTGGAATAAATTAAAATGTTAAAGTTAATTTTATCACAACAATGTCAAAGATCACACGTGGTTCGAATGGGGACGATTTTCGACTAGTAGTTACAAATATGATAAACTTACCTTGACATTAAACCCAAAACGACCCTGATCATCTGGCTTCATTCTGATGCTTGCTAGTCCTTGAGATTCATCATGGCCATTTGTCTAAAAAATAGTCAAATTATGGATCGAAATGTCAAAAAAGTCGACTTTCCTATAAATTCTTTAAAAAATACGCACCTTCAAGTTAATTAAGGATAGAAATAAGCGCCTGATATTTAGGCGCATAACATAAAGATGCTTTTCAGGCTTTGATATGGGTTCATAACTTAAAAATACAATTGCAAAAAGTGGATAGTATTTCTCAAAATAGAATCCACCAACTGAATTGAAGACGAAACATCATTATTCGAAAGGTGCATCTTCATTATCAGCATCCGAAACAAAACCCTTTTCTTCCAAGACCAGTTTTCGATTATTAAATGAAAATGCTTCTATACGAATCATTAAACAGCGCCAAGTCTCGCCAAACGCCAAATTAGGTGCCTGAGGTGATAAGCAGCGGATTCATCTTCCACGATCATCCTATCCTCACAATTTTTACGATTTCAGATTTTTCAGCTGTTAATTAAAAAAAAATCTTTTTGTATCATCAACGTGCCTCTAACAAAGGCATATTAATGGCAGACTTTTCTAAAATTAAAAATAATAAAAAACTTCATTTTTTTTAAATTTAATAAATCATATCTTGCTATCGTTAAGTTGCAATTTAAATACCTGAACCTCATACATTCTAGGCAGCTGGCCAGCTCCATAGCCTACCTTTTGAACTTTTTATATAAAAAATCTGCAAGTTAGTTTACAAACGTATGTCTACCTGTTAGTCCGGACTCAGATATTGTTTTTGGAGTTTTAATATTAGGTTTTATTATGCATCGTGATCGTATTTTAAAAACTAGGCGTGTGTGAACACTATGACACGACTTTCAATTACCCCACTCAATGAATCAATACATTTAAAGATTACTTTTCGACGCGATTTTCTCGAGCTCGAAAACCCAATAATGGGTTGCAACTCGTATACCGAATTTGAGGTTCGTAGATCTTTTAGTTCTAGCTGCAGAGTAGTTTCAAATTGACAGAAGGGCCACTGTTCAAAAATCACTTTTTTAGAATCAGCATCCCCAAAATATGTAAAAACACACAAAATCTCCGTTTCGGATTTTCGACCACCCTATCGCAATATACGTTATTTTATATAAGGTAATTGAAAATATAAATTTTAAATGTATTAATAATCAACTATATGAAATAAATCAAATATAATTAAATCCGTAATAATAAGTAAATCAAATTAAATCCGTAAGTAAATTTTAAAAAAAAAAAAAAACTTTAAAAAAAGTGTTTAGTTCGAATTATTGTCACACTAGAGCTAGACGAGGTCTATAGGCGAAGAGCGTCGTAATTTAGAACCACAGTCAGGTAACGAGCCGATATATAGGCAACCAACGCAACCAAAAAAATTTTTAGTTGTAATATTTACTTTGTAGCGACAAATGGAAGGAAAAAAAAGAAAAAAATAGAAAAATAGTTTGCAAGTAATTCGTAAGCAGTCTAATTTGTAATGCAATTTGCACGAGCCCCCATTTTAACATTTAAATCAATTACATAAGTTAATAGTTCATCTTCTAACTAAAATCAAATTTAAATTTCATCTATTTATTCGCATGAACACCGCAACGAATTAGAAAACACAGCAAATGGAGTTAAAATGAACATTGAATTACAAAAAAGTATGATTTATTCTTTCAGTTAGCACTTTATTTGAACCTCAAGTGCTAACTTTACAATTCTATTATAATGCTACATCACAAAGCTATAAACTTTACCAATTGCACACTAGTAATAGATTTCTTGTACACTAACTATATAGGTATTAACTGTGAATAACAAGCTTATAAATAACGACCACGCTAGGCAAATATTAGAAACCTCAATTTTCGCGGTCAATGTTCGTTACGACTCCATAGTCATCGACACTTTCTCCGGAAAGTTAGCGTGTAAGCTACAAAAACAATTGGAAAAATCTATCTGGTTGACCTGAAATCTCGAATGCCCCCTTTATCTATTCAGCTTCGTGGTTGTTACGCTACACTAAATGCACGCAAAACAGCACGCGGAAACGTATTAACTCCCCGAGAACAATTCTTGATTTAGAACATGATCCACAATATTTCATTATCTCTGCCTTGATTTCATTTAAAACTTTTTTTAATTAGCAAATGACCTCGGTATCTTCGCCATAGAGTGTAGCATACGAAAATGACGGTATAAGAAAGGTGTTTTCGTAAAGAAGCTCGAATCCCTTGAAAGAGATAAGTCGAATGCCTAAAAGATGTTTCTACAATTTTAAAGAGAATCGTCATAACATCGAATCAGCACAAGCAGGGTATAGCCCGACCAAGCTAACTTGGCAATCAAAATATTTTGATTGTGGACGATTCCACTTTGAATTGAGGTTTTAAGGGGTCACAGGAGTCTTAAAAATGTGCAAAGAAGATACTACATAGCATAGTTTGATCTCTCTTGTAATTTTTTAACTACTTAATAAATGAGTATAATTTTTTTATATGTAATTCTACAAGATTTATTTATTATAAAACAAGTTTTAAAATTTATGAAACTTTAGCCAAAACTAAAATAAATGATATTAAACATGAAGGTACTTAAACACACTGTGATTAGGCTTGCGCGGCAAATTGTGAGGTCAAAATTGAACACATGACCAAGAAAATGACTTTATATTGTACAAATATGTACAAACTAGGACTTATACCTAAATTCTCAGCTCAATTTTAATTAGAAATTATTTTAAGAACTTTTTTCTAAAAAAATTAATAAAAATTGAAAAATTTTGATTTTAAATTTTTTTAAAAATAATTTCTAATTAAAATTGAGCTGAGAATTTAGGTATAAGTCTTTGTTTGTACATATTTGTACAATATAAAGTCATTTTCTTCGTCATTTTTTCAATTTTGACCTCACAATTTGCCGCGCAAGCCTAATCACAATGTGTTCAAATAGCTTCATGTTTAATATCTTTTATTTCAGTTTTGGCTAAAGTTTCATAAATTTTAAAACTTGTTTTATAATAAATAAATCTTGTAGAATTACATATAAAAAAATTATACATATACATTGAGTAGTTCAAAAATGACATGAAAGATCAGACTAGGCTTTGTAGTATCTTCTTTGCACATTTTTAAGACTCCTTAGACCCCTTAAGCAGAAGAAAAAAGGGTTGCCAGCTCTAAGCGTTTGGCGAGAAGAGGGGATTGTTGGTCTAGTTCAATCTATCACACTAGAGCTACACATCAGTTATCGGCGATAGAGGTTTGGTTTGGTTTGAATTATCGTCGCACTAGAGCTACACGAGGGCTATTGGCGACGGGCGTCGTATCGGCGATAGAGGATTGTTGTTGATACAGTGGTGGAAATTGATTTATGAACTGACAGTTTTTTAACAGTATTTCTTTATTAAATGCATTTTTATCGATTTAAATTTTATATACTATACAGGCTTTGCATTATAAACTATACACGTAAATAAAATTTTATATAAATTCATAAAAAATTTATTTTGTTGACATTTTAGTTTTAGCATAGGGAAATTGATTTATGAACTTTTGCATTCAATCTCAATTAATAATTGGTAAAACTATTTTTTGTCGCTAATGCTTCCTTGATTTTTGTTTTTCATAGACAACACAAAACTTTGGGTCAAGTTTTGGTCAAGCAATTTGCAGTTTTTAATGATTAAGTGCTTCTATTCCACAACTGATGCACACTTCATTAAAACCATACTCCATTTGAGTAAATTATTCAAACCAATTGATCTCAGACATTATTCTTGGGGTTTAAGTCATGGCTATTAGCAGGATGATCTAAATGAACAACACTTAGTTCATTAAACAGTCTTTAATTTCGTTTGATATGTGGATACTTGCATTATCATGCATAAAAATCTAATCAAAAGCATAGTTTTGCAACGAAAAAAGGAATTAAAGAATTTTCTAGAACTAATCTGCAATAAAGTGATGTTTGTCAACAATTCGGAAACATAACCTTGTTTTTTCAATCATAAGATATCGGGGCCCAAACCACCAAACTTCCACCACTAACATTTCTGCTGAAGACAGATCTTGGTTATTTCCGAAGATCCTTTCAATAACATTTTAAACCATCACGTCCATCCAAATTGAACTTTTTTTCATCAGCAAATGTCACTTTTTTCCCATTTCTCTCCCTCCACCCCCACCCAATCCATTTTCATGTAGTTACGACTATATTTTAATAGCCTGTTCTTATGGTGAAGAGTAAGCTTTGGACCAGCCTTCATTTTGGAACATTTCAAGTTCGACGACGATATCAATATTTGTCCTACTCTTCTGGGAGTTACAGGAAGTGATTGTTCATAACAAATTCGCCCTGTAATGCACAAATGCTGACACAATTGGTAACTTTTTGGGATACCAGTCCAATATTCCAGCTTTTGTCCCTCGTCCCACGAGGGTTTCACCTTTTTTAATGATGGTTTTTGCCGAAGTCAGAATGATTCTTCAAATATTTATGAATTATATTTATTGATCTTTTAATTAATATGCTAATTTCTCTTACAGATTTGTTACAATATTATATAAGGGTCATTTTTTTACCTTTTTGGTTTCAGGCAATCCCGCAAGCTTTCTTATTTAGTAAAATGGGAATAAAACAGATGAATTTCAACAAATTTGGCCTTAATCTTATTTATAAACACTGATAGTAAGCTCCCCTGAAGTTTAAATGAAGAACTAGTTAAAATATTTGGTGCCTGGGTTCAAAATAAATTTGAGTTCATAAATCAATTTCCATCATTTGACAGGCTTAAAAACTGAAATTAGACATATTTTTATTTAATATCATTTTTTGAAAAAAATTATGTGTGAAATTCCTTTATTGTGCTCCGAATATCCAACGCACAAAATTTGAATTGTTAGCACTTAATACAAAGCGATATATGGTGAAAAGAATGTCAGTTCATAAATCAATTTCCACCACTGTAGCTAGTAGAGGTTAACGATTACACTTTAATTTCTTTGTTTATTTGACTTGATCAATAATCGATTAATATCTGTGCATATTTGATAATGTCTAATGAAAGAACGATACTTCATGCGAAAGAAAAGAATATCGTACATAATGTTTTAAATTTTTCAAAATGGAAGCCTCTGCCGAAAATTTTTATTAATTTTTTTAGAAAAAAGTTCTTAAAATAATTTCTAATTAAAATTGAGCTGAGAATTTAGGTATAAGTCTTTGTTTGCACATATTTGTACAATACAAAGTCATTTTCTTGGTCATTTTTTCAATTTTGACCTCACAATTTGCCGCGCAAGCCTAATCACAATGTGTTCAAATAGCTTCATGTTTAATATAATTTATTTTAGTTTTGGCTAAAGTTTCATTAATTTTAAAACTTGTTTTATAATAAATAAATCCTGTAGAATTACATATAAAAAATTATACTCATACATTGAGTAGTTCAAAAATGACATGAAAGATCAAACTATGCTTTGTAGTATCTTCTTTGCACATTTTTAAGACTCCTGTGACCCCTTAATAATCTGTTTCTTAACCTTAAAGAAATATGCGCCCAAAAGCAATGAATCGCCAAACATAGTAACTCTTGCCCCAAACCAAAACCTTCCTTACCTTTTTTCAAAGTGGACTGGTCCACAATCAAAATATTTTGGTTGCCAAGTTAGCGTGGTCGGACTATATCATGATACGTGTTCACAGTTTCTATCTACTGTCATCTGTATTTCAATTTAATTAACCAAATATTTCCATGAATTACAAGTTTATTTTGAAATTACCGCAGGGGCGTAGCTACCGCCGTATCAGCCGTATCAAATATATGGGGCCCCCGGGCCACGGGGGCCCCCTACGTGAGTAATCAAAAATTAATAAAAACTTCCCATTTTTTTTTCACAAATGACAAAAGTAAGAGAAAACAATTTTTTTTCCCGCGTAAAGCGTGCGTTCAAAAGTTGTCAACACCCTACATCGGCTGTTGCGGGCTGCGGGAACAAAGATTTCAGAGCCTTTGCGACCAGAGTAGTATGTTCAAAATATTACAACTAAACCGGAGAAACTCCTGTCTCCTTCAAACGAAGAGATAACGCTTCAGGAGCACAAAACTGTCGGCTTTTTACAGTAAAGACATCTCAGTTAAACTTATGATCAATTAAAGGCTCTAAAAACATGCATGAAATCTTAAATTCAAAAAATTCATTCCATTAAGGAACTCTGAATTATTGCTGATAAAATTCAGATGTCTTGCATCCAGTTTTCCCGAGGTAATAACAGCATGCTTTTTATTCTTGACGCTTCTAGTTACAACTAAAACTGCTTGAAGAAGTTTTTCAGAATTGAAACTGATGAAAAAAATTACCTAAGAATAAGGGACAGGAACGCCTGTCAGACCTATCACTATGTTGTCCATAAAACTAGAAACTTTCGAAAAACTAAAGCCATCATCGTCTATAAATGATTTTTATAAATCAATTTGCCGAAAAAAGGCAAGGAGAGTGTAAATTTAATTTTACTTTTAGAAAAAGTGACAGGTACATAATTATTATGAATAACTGGGCAATTCTACCATAATTTTTAATTTTATGTCCCTTGGGAATAACCTTAAAAAAATTAATATTTCTTTTAAAAAAATTCTTATTATAATAAAAGACTGGTCCTTATATATTGCAAAACGGAATTTTTTAAAGCAAAGAAACTCCAAAAATTTTTGACAACACAGAACAATGCAGAAAAATCCTTACCGTAGTGTGTCCCAAATGTCAAATTTTTTTTTAGTTTAGGGCTCAAGCCAACATATTTCTGAGCTAAAAATTACATTCATTTATATTTTTAATTGAACTAATACTGTAGCTTAACAAATTAATTCCATTAAATTTTGGTTTTTAATATTTATAATGTGTTTTCTCGTCTCCTCACTATGTCCCTGGGTTTTGGTACATTCACTGACCTCATTCCTAAAGTGGTGAAGAGAGGCACTGGATTGAGCTACAGTGATTCTTAAACCATGAAAACAGTATTGCAGAAAATTCACATTTCAGTTAGTATCCACATATTTTTTCTAAAATTCACCAACCAGCCCAACATTTAAAAAAAAAACTCAGTAAAATTGGCTGCGAGGCTTTATTGCTTTACTTAGTCTCCCAAACAAGGTTAATTTTTGCTTGATAATTGATTTTTTTTTACTATAAATGTGTTTAAGTGGAGTACAATAAGAAAAAAGATCCAATTTTATTAAACTGTTGTTATTTTCAACATAAAAAAAGCGTGAATGTCCTTACCTTCCGTTCCTGACTTCCCGGTCCTTACCATCGTAATGATCTAGGGATGGAAAAGCGAAACCAGTTTTAAGACTAACCGGTTTTTAGTGATTTCGGTTTCATTGAAAAACAGTTATTTCCGTAAGGCCAGTTTAAACCAGTTTCTTTGGCATCGGTGTTTTTAAAAAACGGCCATCCCTTGTCATTATTTTTTGTTTTTTACAAATGAGTTTGCTGAACTTTTTTTTCGTTTTTATAGAACCCTTATAAACCTTTTTGACAAACATTTAAAGTGATTTTGAAAAAATAAATGTTAATTTTTTTTTGATACCTGAAATTAAAAATTATGGTAAAACTGCCCAAATATTTCTTTTAATTTTTTTGCATTTTTTTCCTTTGTGAGAAATCTTTACCCTTCCTAAGGGCCCCCAAACAAATTTTTATACAGGGCCCCGCCAAGGCACGCTACGCTTCTGAATTACCGAGAGTAATAAATGGTCGACGAAGCCTTACTTCTAGTTGATAAATAAATATAAAACTATTTATTATTTAATAACTTCTAAATAATACGAATAAAAAAGATATTAACTCTGCATTAGGATATAATAATCACATGCAGTCCGATCTAAGTGAACATGTTAGCGTTATAGAAAGGAAAACCTCGGGAAGTTTGAATAATGCATGTTTACATTAGAAAATTCATTGCATAATCATTTATATTTTTTGGTAGTGTTTGATACTTTTTCGTCGTACCGTAAAAATGTCCATCCATTTTCCAAAAGATCCGCAAATACAGCGTAAATATGCCTCGCCCAAGACAAGGCGTCGCGTGGGTATAACATTTCAAGGTTGACTTCGGGTGTGTCTTGATGAAAAACATGAAAGGGAAAGTAAGTCCGAAACATGCAAATTAATTAAGTCTAATGCGCGGTATTTTGACTGTGGTAATCGTGACACACCATATCATATGCACATAAATTTTGAAAATATGGCCATAAATCCCATCTAAAAAAACGCATCTCTTGCACAAAACGACTTCAGATATTCCAATATTTTTTTAAAGAACTCAAGAGCTGTTTTAAAAGAGTGCGTCCTAAATAAATGGAGCTAATAAAGAAAGCTCTTTGATCTGAATCGGTAAATCTTCCGGAGGTCAAGATCGCGAACAGGACTTCTTAGTCAAAAAGGATATTTATACAATGTCAACTGATGTAGTTCCATTTTTAGCGGAAAAGGATGTTATACCCAGGCAGAGAAGAATTCTGTTACAGTTAACTGGATAATCCCACATAACTGGCAATCCCACATGACTGGATAATCCCACATAACTAATCCCACTGGATAACCAACATAATCCCACTCGGGGTACATAATTATCTTGCATTATTCGCTTTCGAATTACCCATTTGTTTGCTTACGAAATGCATCGATTGTGATGCTCAGTTTGGCTTAGTTCCACTACCATTTAAAAATGTACATGGTCACGCTTTGGTAGACAGAATATGAAGATGATTCTAGGGGAGACATTGTCGAGATTCTTTCATGAAGTACACTGGCGCGGATCTTAGTTGTCATAAGATGTTAGATAATGCGACTTAGTCATGTAATTACAAACACATTAGTGTGCATTAAAATGACTGGTGGGATGATCCACGAAAAAAAATACACGGGAAACGGAAAATTCAGGAAACTGTTAGTTGGGAATAAATTCTGAATGCGAATTAAGGAGAATTTATTTCAAAAGGAAGTAGGATCATACTTTGCTGTATAAAAATTAAATTTTCTAATCTTCAAACGAATAAAATTAGAAAAGAAAAAATAACTATATATTACTAAAAAGAATTGGTTAATTATATTATGAAATACGGTATATATGATTATGATGTGTTTACATGGCGCTTGATATTATTAAGAGAAATAATACGTTAACACCAAGATATGATATTTATCCATTCGTCATGATTTTTTTTAAAAGAAAATGTTAACTTATTTAAAATTTAAAAAAAATAATGTAAAATGCAAAATATTTTTTCATGTATTAGGAAAATGTTATTTTTAAAAGAATACGGTTTCAAGTTAGTTTTTTAAAAACTTATCTTAGATTAGCATTGTGTGAAAAAAAAGTCTTAACGTCTGACCTGACTGGCCATTATGTGGTCCTCAACCTAATTTTACGATTACATTAAAAAAAAAATTTAAGAAAATATTCTTTATCTTAAATGGATAATAAAAAATATATATTTATTATAAGCCTTGCCAATTTATGAAATAAATTGTAACAAAATTTGTAAACAATAACAATTGTTTACACCAAGGTCGTTATAAAGTCACGCTATTTTGTAGTCTTCTTTAATGACACGAGGTCAATTTATAATCTAAGCCGCCGATCAAAACACGAAGGGTTTCCTGTGACAAACTCCATGACAAATTCAACTAACGAACGTGGATTGAATTAATAATTTAGGTTATAGCTCAGGAAGAATAGTTAACTTAATCCGTAACAAAATATGCAGAATATTAACAAACATAAAGAGGATAAAAGTCTCGCATGTACAACTAAGAAATCAGACACTCTAAGTAAACTATAAAATCTGAAAATTTATTCCAACCTATAAATTACCGAAATTTCAAGATATTCCACGGTTAAGGTGTTTTGACACTTTGTTAAGGGGTGGAGCTTAAATTGGATTTTTGAGATAATTTTAGCTTCTACACTACGTTTAATACGTAAAAATTGTACTTTTCACAGAAAGAACTACAAGTCTCACAAAACGATGGAGACACGTCATATTGAAGCAAAAAAATCCAGCATATCCCGAATTTCATTCAAAAATTTACATTACATTTATAATTTGAAAAACTAAAAATTTCACCCTCGTTTAAATAACAAGTAAATTCCATTTTTATCTAATATTTATACTTCGTCAAACGCACGAGTAACTTTATTTAAAATGAAAGTAAAACTTAAAGGTATATGTATTTATGTGATATAAATTGCAATGACGTCATAATAAACAATAAAGTTTTTTTTTATGGTTTAAATGGTTTATTTTTGTTCGGAAAAATCGGGTTGTTTTTGGTTTTTGAAATACAGTTAAAGGATGTGCTATGGTACTTTTCGCTTCCATTTTTAAAACAAAAAAAATGCACCATTATTCTTCTTCTAGCTTACTAAAAAATTATTGAAAACGATTACTTTTTAGCTTAAAAAGTGGAGAAATAGCTAAAGACAGTGCTTCGCGAAAATCTTCCTAAGGTGTAAAAATAGTGTGTGGAAGCGGTTCTAAGTAAAATTCTCTGTTACAAGAACCTACTTGTTAAAAAAAATATGAAAAAATAAAGAATAAAACAAAAATAAAATGTTTTGCCATATTTTTTATAATACACTGGGAGCTAAGCCCCTTGCCCGCTATCGCTCGCCAAAGCCTTATTGAAAAGTTGAAAAAAAGAAAAATTCGTCCCGATACAAGGGAGGCACAGGCACACATTCCAGAAAAAGAATGGAGTTCTAAGATGAATATTTCATCCTTTTATATGTGGCTGCAGGCGTTTTAAAAGGCTATACTTTAACATAGCCTAATTTTTATTTTTTAATTAAAAAACTAATTGGAAATTTGAACAAAAAAGAAAATTCCGTCCCGAGAGACAAGGGAGACACACATTCCCGAAAAAGAATGGAGTTCTAAGATGAATATTTCACCTGTTATGCATGTGGACGTTTTAAAAGAGCTTACTATTTTTAATAGAGATACTTAGAAAATTTATACTGCAAAAAAGGCATATCTTAATGAATCGATGCGAAAGAAGTTCTATGTTAAAACTTCGATTTTCTCAAAACAACATTTTAACACAAATCTATTTTTTAAATAAATTAAAATAGTGAATCTATGTAATTGTGAAAATTTTCTCCGCCATATTTCATAAAATCCAGATTATACTATGATATAATTTGATGAAAATGTACAGTTTAAAAGTTCTCCAAGGACAGTTTTGCCACAAAAAGACATTTCCTCAACCATTGGTAAAAAGCTCCCTCAAGATTTAAAAAAGGCAAATATCTTTGTAGATTGTAAACGTAGTCTCTTAGTAGAGGTTCATAAAATCACACACACAAATCAAGCCAATAGGTACAATATTTTTTCTTTGACAAATCAGTTTTTTAAAACTTTTTTAACATGTGAAATAGAGAAAAAAAAATATTTTAAAATAAAGTTATATCCCCACCATTCGTCGGTACCTCAACAGCAGCTCCCAGGGAAAAGCATCTATAGTCCAGTTGCACGGCGAACCCACCACAACCAAATCCCAAGCATCAATCAACTCCATTCAAACAAAAACACCAACCAACCCAACCCGGAACGAAACGCAAACACAGCCGCACTCCAGAACTTAACGCTGCCACTGTTATTACGAGGCGTGATCGAACTCCTTTGTCATGGATGAAAACAAACACAATCGCCGGGGAACGCGGCAAACACGTCACCCCTGAATGAAACAAAAGGCCGCAGACAAAATGAAGCACTTGGTTTAAAGACTCAATTAATGAAGTAACTGACGAGGAGGGTTGATTCAGTTTGCCGCTCAGCAGACACATCATAAAATCAGAAAATGAAGGATTTCTTTGGGATTTGGGTTGAATGTCGCACTATTATTGGCGAATATAGGACTGCACCAGTAACATAAACATGGCGTTATTATTTTTAAGCGGATTTTATTTTTGCACAGCATGATGCAGCATAGGGTGATGCAGCAGATGGCTAAGTTAACTACTAAGAGGGGCAAGATGCCTTAACCCACCATTCCATGATGGCGCTGTATTTCTTTGGTGGCACAGGGGCATGGAGATACATCCCCCCCCCCTCTCTCTCTCTCTCTTATCCATCGACTTACTAATTTAAATAAAGCTTTTAAACCAAATGAAGAGTAAACGGGAAAAACCGATTGATTTTGTAGAGAAGTTTCCTTCCACTAGCGAGCGATGATAGCGAATGATCGCCTAAACTTGTGTAAGGAAATCAGTTCCTACCACAGAGATCATAGTTAAAGTAATAGAGTGGCAGATCACGTGACCTCCAATGCTAACAACAAGACGCGCAAGGAGCTCCCAGAAGAGCCCCAATGAAGCCGATGTTGTAGGTTACGTGATCTGCCAGTCTAATACTTTAACTACTATTTCTGTGGTTCCTAGCTACCAAGATTCAGGCTATTGACCATCCCGACGCTTGGACCAAGCGAAGAAGAAAGAGAGAAACCGGTTTTCTGACGCCAATGTCCACCAAGCAGACAATTGCTGGCGTCCGCCTAATAAATCAATCGGTTCTTCCCGTGTACTCTTCAAATGTTACTGAAAGAAGCTTATTTTAAGGAGATATGTTTTAAAGTTTCACCCAACACCCACACTTGAAGAGAATGATGTTGTTGTTTTTTAAAATAGTGAACGAATAATAGAAGAATTAAGTTCAGACACTTCCAAAACTTTGCTCAGGAAAAGGGGGGGAGATTGTAGTTATTCTTATAACTAGAGGATAAAGCAGAAAAATTTAGGGTGTTTTAGATTCTTCTATATTTTTGAGACGAAGAAAAACGAAAGAATAAAAAAGCTAATTTAAAAAAAAAAGAACAAAAGCAAACTAAAAACCATATGAAAGCCGGACGGTCTGAATGTTAGGACACAATAATGATATTTAATTGTATCCATGTTAAAAATAAAGGAAAGATGAGATAACAACAAAAAAAAAGGTCTTTCAAGACTTGATGGCGTAGAGATTTAGGGTCTGCCTTCTTTTACAAGTGGTACTTAAAAACAGCCACTTTAGGAGGGATAGCATTTTTTCCTCTCTTTTCTTGAAGGCAGGCTTTTATTATAGTAGCTCTTTTTGTCAATCTGTTGTTAGATCTAGAAAGTGGACTGCTCCATTATATCAACATCCATTCCTATATTTCTGGCTTTTCTTTGTGGGGTTGATAAGTGATCATTATTTGGATTTTCAACCTAGAATATTTGACACTTATTTTATCTGTCCACTTAAAGAGTGCAAAAGGGTCTCCTCAGCTGTAGCAGCGACTGGCACAAGTTCCATGAAATGTATCGATATTTCAAAGCAGAGGATGGCTCTGCTCAAGATGGAAGGTTAGGTTAGGTTTGAATTATCGTCGAACTAGAGCTACACGAGGACTATTGGCGACGGGCGTCGTATTTTAGAACCACAGTCAGGTGACGAGCCAACACCTGAATAAGCCCCCAACGCAATCGTTAAGGGCGACATCGTACGCAGCGTCAGGAGTTTGAAGGATATTTAACGTGCACTCCCTTACACGTCGGACATTTTTGGCCGCTCAAGATGGAAGAATTCTGCACAAGAAATTTTTCAGAAAAATAAAGACACTGAGATGGAAATTAAGAAATATAACTTTCCTAAATATGAATGGTGGTGAATTTGAAATGAATAGTGAATTAGTTATAAGCTGCTTTAAAAAAGTTTTAATTTTTGTAATGAAGAATGGATTAAAACATGATAATACTTAAACAATTTTATAACATAAAAACACAATACCCCCATGAAAAGTTTTATTTAATAGTTCCTAACTGCTTGAATATGAAGCTTTTCCAAAGTCTGAAAGCAGTGTTCGAAATTTGGACAAAGAAATGTAGAAGTGATTTGTGCTTTGAAGTAGAAGCAAATTCACATAACCTCGGAGCATTTTTTTTATGTTTAAGAAATACTTGAAACAAATTCACCGAACTGGGCTATTTTAAAGTCGTTGAAGTCGCATGCGTTTCGAATCATAGAAGTTTCGCGATTATCGAATCACCCAAGCTTCACAATTTTAAGTTAACTAAAATTCTAAAATTTTAGAAATCCCAATTTATGATAGCCGAAGTATTATTTTTTTGACACTACGGCCGCCTGAGTTTGTGGATCGCCGTAGTTTCTTTGTGAATCGCCGAAATTTTGGGAGTTTACAATAGCCGCTATTTCAGGATTTTATGGAGTTCGCCGAAGTGTCGCAATTTACAGATCGCCAGAGTTGTGTTTAATTCTAGGATCGATAAAGAATTGTTATTTCAAGAAAAAATTTGGCAAGATCGTTGGAAATCCCGATAAAAAAACTAGTACTGCCGATATTTAAAAACTAGTACCAATTACTGCAACTAACTTTATTTTATAGTCTCCAAATTGGAAAATTCAGGCGCCTTTTGCAAATAGCGACCATAAATTTTGAATCCTAGTCCCAAGTATAAAATTTCGTAGAAGCAGTAAAAAACAATCAATTTTTATTTTCCTGGTTATATAATTTTGTTACACCATTTCGAAATTTTTGAATACAATTTAATCAATAATTCTTAAAAAATATATTAAAAAACATCCAACGTATATTTTTTTAATATGAAAAATAATTTCCATTTCAATATAATGACTTTTTCCAAGACTTCATTAATGTTTTTGATGTGTTATTCAGTCTAATTCTTATCAATACAAAAAAAAAATTTCAGACAAAGTATGTTTTTTGTGTGTATAAAGCTTATTTATAATGACATTTCATGGAATTTAAGAAATAAATCATATTAATGTTTCACATAACTTTTAAAACATTCTTTCACTGTACAGATTTAAGAAAATAATTACTTTCCCCAGTCCTAAAACCTCAGTTTAGACAAATTTTATAAAAACATAATTTGATGGGGGTAGAAAGTTTTCTGGACAAATAATGCCTTTTCAAAATTTTTTAAATTTTTTAAGCACATAAATAGCATTATGACCAGGATCGACTGAACAACAAGTGCCCATAGCTCAACATTGAGTAGTCTCCCTTCTGGTTTACGATCAAATTCCTAGCACCTATTTTTAGAATTTTTTTTTTAAGGGTTTCTTATGACCAGGCGAACACTTAATTTAAAATTTTCAATTTAATATTTTTTTAATCAATTATCTTGTTAATTTTCAATTTATGGCTCTGTTAATTCTTTTAGTAAATTTATTTGTTTGTTTTAATAGTTAAATACATTTTTCCCCTTGGTAGGTTTGCTAGGTTTTTTTTTAGTTAGTATAGTTTTTTAAGTTAATATTAAATTTATTTTAATCTTAACTTTATTTCTTTTGTCTGGGTATTTATTTATTAGTCCAGTAAATATGTCGTGAAAAGGGGGGGTTACCTAACAAAAGGTCAAGTAGTTCTGATTTTTGGATATGTTTTAAATATTGGAGGTTTAATTAAGAATCCAAGTTTGTGACCTTGGGGCGCCACCGCTAGCTGCGCCCCAAGGTCAAACGTCGGTCTTTTTTTAGTTTTTGAGGATTTACTCCATGAACGGTCAGTTTTACAAAAAAGTAATGAATGTAAGAATTAAAGATAGATAAATATGCTACAATTTGAGTCCAAATTTGTGTTTTTAAGCCTAATAGTTCCTGAGATACAGCCCCTCAAAGTTAGTGCAAATTGGAAAAATTTGTCATTTTCAAAATTTATCATTTTTTTCCTCCAAATTATTGATTTAATAGCAAGGTTATATCAGTGCAACTAATTTGTACACGTTACCAAAGGGTAATTTAAGGTTTCGGATGCTTTTTTTTATGTTTGTGTTTCATTTTTAAGATAAAAAAAAAGCCTTGCCACCGCGCGTGCGCCCCAAATGGAAAATTTGGATATCGCGCCTCAATGTTCAGTAAATCTGTCGTAAAAGGTTGTTACCTTACAAGGGCCAAGTAGATTTTATTTTTGGATATATTTTATGTATTGAAGGTTTAATTAAGAATTCAAGATTTCGACCTTGGGGCGCCACCGCGGGTGGCGCCCCATGGTCAAACGTCGGACTTTTTTTAGTTTTTGCAGATTTATTCAATGAAGGACAGGTTTTACAACAAAGTAATGAATACAACAATTAAACAGGAAAGAATATGCTACAATTTTAATGTAAGTTGGTTTTTTAACCCTGATAGTTTTGGTAAAACATCTCTTCACAATTTGGGAATTGAGAAAAATCTGAAATTTTCTCCATTTTGGCGGATTATTCCCCTGTAAAATTAATTTTGTAGCACATAGATTAAAGAAAAAACATTCTGCATAATCAAACATAGACTAATTTAAGTTATTTATTAATTGCACAAAAAAAAACGGAAATTTCAAAGCCTCTTCCCAACTGCAGTACCTCCTCCCCCTCGACAAAGTTGTTTGGAAACGAAGCAATAGTTTCTTGGTCATAGCTAAAAGCTATCTAACATACTTACAGGCACATTATGGCTCAAACTTTGCTGTAGTGTTTGATGGATACCCTTCTGATGTGACAGAAAGAAGTACCAAAAGTGTTGAACGAATTCGCCGAAAAACTGCATATTCATCACATGAGATCATTTTCAATGAATCCACATGTCCAGAAGTTTCACAAGATTTGTTTTTAACAAATGAGAGTAACAAAGTGCGTTTTATTGATCTCTTGAAAAAGGTTCTGCAAGAAGCAAATGTAATAGTAAAACAAGCATTTGAGGATGCAGATGTACTAATTGTGGAAACTGCTGTTTCATTTGCATCTCAGTATGACAACATTTTTATAGTTGGGGAGGACATTGACCTATTAGTCATTCTAACGGGATTAGCTCCAATGATACAGAACTTGTACTTTCGGAAATGTGGAAAAAGTGGAATGCCTGATGTTATATACTCTGCATCTTCATTTAAATACGAATGCAGTGAAATGATACTTTTCATCCACGCTTTCAGTGGGTGTGATACCACTAGTGCCCTCTTCGGTCAAGAGAAAGTTAAGTTTTGTTCACTTCTTAAAAAAAAAAACAATTTCTGCAAACTGAATTACAAGTGTTCCTCAGCCCTGAAGCTACTAGTGATCAAGTGGTAAAGGCAGGCGAAATTTTCCGAATTAATTTGTATGGAGGTAATTCTAAAAACTCCACTTGCGATCTTGATGACTTGCGCTACCAACTTTTCACAAAATCAGCTACGAAGGCGAGGTTCAGTCCTGAACGCTTGCCTCCAACAAAAGACACAGCACGGTTTCATGCCTTGCGATCCTATTTTCAAGAACAGAACTGGTTGGGGCATGAAAAAAATCCTCTCGAATGGAGATGGGAACGCACGCGATGTGGTCTATCCCCCCTCAAAATGGAAAGGGATGCAGCTCCCGAATCCCTCCTTAAAATGATATCTTGCAACTGTAAAAAAGGCTGCAAGAATGCATGCGGGTGTTGAAAAGCGGGACTTTTATGTTCCTACCTATGCAGCTGTGACATGGGAGAGGCTTGTGAAAACGTTGCGGATATTATTGTGCTTGACGCCGCTGAAAATGAGGAGAACGATTCAATGTCCAATGAATTTATACATGAAGATGTGGAAAATATCTCTATTTAATTGTTTGTTTCAATCTTGTAAAACTACCATTTTCGAGAATAAATATGAAAAAAAAGAAAATTTTGTCGTTTTTCTGATGTGGAGCAGCCCGCTGCGGCGCCCAAAGGTCTAAACTTGGATTCTCAAAAAGACTTCCAATGCATAAAACCTTTCAAAAATTCGAAACCACCCGAGCCCTGTAAGGTAACCTACTTTTTTTTACAACAGGTCTACTGAACGTTGGGGCGCGATATCCAAATTTCCCATTTGGGGCGTGCTTTTTGTATACCACCATTTTACTGGACCATGGGGCGCCCCAAGGTCAAAATCTTGAATTCTTAATTCAACCTTCAATACATAAATATATCCAAAAATAAAATCTACTTGGCCCTTGTAAGGTAACAACCTTCTACGACAGATTTACTGAACGTTGAGGAGCGATATCCATATTTTCCATTTGGGGCGCAGGCGCAGGGGCAAGGCTTTTTTTTATCTTAAAAATGAAACACAAACATAAAAAAGCATCCGAAACCTTAAATTACCCTTTGGTAACGTGTACAAATTAATTACACTGATATAACCTTGCTATTAAATCAATAATTTGGGGAAAAAATTGATAAATTTTGAAAATAACATTTTTTTTCCAATTTACACTAACTCTGAGGAGCTGTATCTCAGTAACTATTAGGCTTAAAAACACAAACTAGGACTCAAATTGTAGAATATTTATCTATCTTTAATTTTTACATTCATTACTTTTTTGTAAAACTGACCGTTCATGGAGTAAATCTGCAAAAACTAAAAAAAGACCCACGTTTGACCTTGGGGCGCAGCTAGCGGCGGCGCCCCAAGGTCACAAACTTGGATTCTTAATTAAACCTCCAATATTTAAAACATATCCAAAAACCAGAACTACTTGACCTTTTGTATGCCAACATGTTTTATTTTACTGGACTATATGGCCTTAAACATAATTCTCAGTATACCATTCAAACATCAATAAATTTTTATTCTAAAAATTTGCAAACAGGATAAATTAAACGAAATAATGAAGCTTCATTGATGCTTTTGTTACACGCCAAAGATTCACGAAAAATTTTAAAGGTTCTTTTGAAAAAAATAAAATGTATACATCACACAATGAAACAAAAATTAATTTTTAAGGTGACCAATCAATTGATATCAAATTACCTTTTTCTTAAAAAATTATCCAAAACACAAAAGAAAAGTCTTGAATGAACTAAGAACTTTCCAGAATTATTGAAGCCAACTATAAAGTTTGGGCATGTGTTAGGATTACAACAAATTGTTGACAAAGCTTTGATGAAATGTCTTTAAAAAAACAAACATAAGAAATTTACTAAAGATTTTAACTTAAACTATTACACTTCAAATTTAAATGACCTTAAAAACAGTTTCTTAATACAGGGTGGCCAAAACATAGCCTTACAGTTAATAATGTACCATTAGTAAGAACTTTAGATTATTTAGAACAGGTATTTATATAGCCGTGCTTAGTTTTGTTGGTTGGCTAAAATAAAGTTGCATTTCAGCGTATCTTATCCAAAGAGTAGAGATGTGCGGACTTCGTTTGGTTTAGTTTCGAGATAGCTTCGGAATATTTATTTGATAATTGAGGAAAAAGCAAATAAACTTTCCAGAGTATGAAACTTTGAATTTCGCCATCTGCCAGCTATCCTATAAAATGATTTGTGCTGTTGGAAAATTTGTGCTTTTGTTTATAAGTGTAAACCACTGCTGGGAATCTGAGTGAGGAGCACTGACGGTGTATTCTTAAGACCATCTGAAAGTATGAAAATGCAGAGAGTGCGTAGCATGACATTCATAAACATAAAAAGAAGTCTACTCGACAAGCGTCTCGGGAGCTGATTATCCCTAGATCAACGTTACAGCGCCTGATGGATTAGTCGAGCCTTAAATAAAATCGTACCGCTCAGTTACGAGGCCTTCTTGTTGATGATCCTAATTACAGTTCGTGAGATAATGCACAATCAACTGACTGAACAACCAGACTTGCTTTCGAAAAATAACTGTTGCTGTATAAATAATATACCTAACTTACTGTGGCTACTTTTGGGCCCGCTAAAAATATACCCCCTGTATAACCCAATATAAACTAAAAATGCTTTTTTCTCAAATTACTTTCAACTATGAAACTAATTTTTGATTCCATATTTATATAGATTTTATTTTTAGTGTCTCAAATCTGTCAATACTTAATTAACTTTGCTGTGTATCAGAAAATTTTACACAATAATCACTCTGACGCTATTAAAAGCAAGTTCAGCAAATATAGGACGAAGCTTGCAAAAAATGGAGAAGAGTTGGAAATTGGCATAATATTCTATTTAATAAGCTAAATAACACTGAAAAGTCCATGAAATACCCATTTCGCCTTTCTGTTAGAATGGTTTTAAATTTTAAAAACATGCTACAAAGCTGGATATTGGAACACACACTTATCTATGCCCTAAATATATTTAATGTTCCAAACATATTACTCTGTGAAAGAGGCTAAAATGTGTAGATTACAGCAAGGGTTAGAGTAGTTTCCCTACACCCCCCTCCGCCAAAAACAGAAATATTGTGCTAATTTTTTAAAAGATCTCTAGAGCATTAAAACCCCTCTGCCTCTTACCATTTAAAAATCTTTCATTGAGTAGGTATGTAGGTTTAGGTAAACCTAAAAATTTTGTATTGATAAAACCATTTAAAACAGTTGAGGGAACATAACATCGCAAGAAATACAATATAATTTTGTACATTAATCAGTAAAAAGCATATATAACTTTAAAGCGTTTTTTCATTAAAAGCATATCCTACTATGAAATGTCAATCACCAAATTTCTAAAAACTGCACTATTTGTACTTAACTCTGAAATTGTAGACAAGTTAACTATATTCCTACACAAAGAAGATCCACAAGACAAATATAAACAATGCAAATATCTGCACAAAACATTACGAGTTTGATACTATTTTATAATTAAATTACCAGCAAAGATGATTGTCTAATGTATCTAGCGAATTGTAATAGTTCTTTTGGAACTAAACACCTGCCACATAAGTATTATAGACTTAATTGATAATAACAAAAGTTAATTGTTTAAAAATAAGAGGCCAATAAAATATAAGCACCACAGCAATTAAAATCTAATTTTAACAACTACAATAACCCCTAGCAAAATCGCGCTTTGTTACATCGTGCATTCGGATATATCGCACCTTGTATCATGTCTCCAATTTTTTTTTCAAATTCATGTTTCCTAATTTTTTCCCCAAGAGAATAGGTTAATCAGTTAAAGCTAAACTGAAAGTAATAGAAAAAATTAAAAATGGTTCTATCCATATTTTGGTTGCTAATGAGTTGGGAGTAAGTGCATCAACAGTTAGAGGATGGTCTAAAGAAGAATAAAAACTTAGAAAATATAGACGATCCTAATTATGAAGATGATGGATTACTAGGAAACAGAATGTAAGTGTTAATTAGCAGATGGCAAGGTGTTAGATAAGGTGCTAGTGTTATGGTTTACAGAACAACGAGTTTAAGGAGTTCTTTTGACAAGCACAATCATAAAGGTAAATACCAAAAAATACAAAAAGCTGCATCCTGATCATGAAATAGAATTTGAAGCTAATGGATGGATTTGGTGTTGGCAAAAGCCCCCTGTCGTAAAGAGACCATATGTATACTGTATAGTATGTACTACCTGTGTAATAGTGTGTATTGTTAATAGTAATTAATAATGATAAGTCATTCCTAATTTCCTTGTTTCTTTTCTAGGGCATATAGTTATATTATTTAATAGGATTTAGTTTTATATTTCAAATTCATTGCTTGCTTGCTTGCGACTCGTCACGCCTTATAGGCGCATGAGGCCGCAATTGATGAAATCCAGTTCCTCCGGTTCAGTGCGGCCTCCCTGGCAACTGCCCAGCTTGGCCAACCAAGATGGTCTCGCTCCTTTAAGATGCTTCTTCTCCACGTCAGTCTTGGTCGTCCTCTCCTCCTTTTACCGTCTGGCGACCAGATTTCAAATTCATACTGTGCTTTATTTTAAAAACTTTGTTGAGAGCGTAAATACATCAAAAGTATAATATTTATCAAGCCGCTTGTTATATCCCACATTCCGTTATATTGTGGCTTTTTTGCTTGTCTCCTGGGAAGCGTGATATAAGGAGGGGTTGCTGTGTTTTTAAACAACAAGAATCTCTAGAAGTGTACCAAATTTTTTGGATTTATTGAAAGTTTTACATTTAAATGAATAATTTCATAATAAATTAGAGCTATAAATGTTCAAGCAAATGACAAAGTTGGTACACATTTTCGGTTTCTTCAAGATGTGAGGCATTGTGAGGTCTTGTATTCGTCGTTTTAACTATTTTTCAAGTCTTTAAATATGAATAACTTTACAATAGGTGTCACATTGGTGTGGTCCTGTGAATCGCACATGATCGAAATTTGTTTAAACTATTGAATAATTAAGTACTTCTTATTAAAATAGATGACTCACCACAGCTGGTTCGGACATATAAGAGGACATTTCATACAGATCATCAGTGACGTCATCATCAACATAATTTATTAACTTGGGCGGAATAGATGGTGTAAAGGCAGTTATTTCTGGACTGAAAAAACACAATAATTTTTTGCTGAATTGTTTATTTAAACAATTACAGATAATATATTACACTATGATATCATTTCCAAAAAAGTGCAACTAAGCAGAAAATATACCTAACAGTGACTACAGATATGCTACAGTATTGGTGGAAAATTTTGTTAATGGGTATGGCTTTTCATATAAATGAAATTATGTAATTTTAAATTAATGTAAACTAATGTATACTAATTTAAATTATATATGCTGTTGAATGGGGTAACATCAGCCCAAGCATAAAACAGACTAACATAGCACTGGCTAGTACTGACTTATCCTTGAATAATTTTTTACTCATAGGTCAAAGCAGAGTTGAAACCAATTGAAAAAACACATTTTAAAGAATGTATTTAATGAGAAGTTATTGGCTTAAAAAGTTTAAGCCCAAGTTATCTCATTCAACAGTTTATTTAAACTTTCCTATTGTAAAACTCTTTTTTGTATTTTGTTGTGCTAAATAAGTAAAAAATGGTAAATAAAGTACTCATGATTAAGGGAAAACTTAATAACCAGCTAAAGCTGAAATTGGCGTTAGTGAAAAAGCTTGATAAAACAAAACAAAAAAAATTAAAGTATATATTATTTTTTTTAATATTTCTTTTAAAACTGCTCTGATAACTAGTGTTCAAAACATAACAAAAAAATTAAAATACACCTATATTTGATTCAACACTTTAACTAACAAAAATGTTTAAATCAATACCTTGGTGTCTCAGCCCATGCTTTTCTTGGCCTATATTCAGGCTCAGACACCTTATGATTGAAGCTATCATATGGGCGGATATGTGAAGAAGATGTGCCATTTATTCTGGCAACAGGCTTGGTGATTTTTTTCTCCCAGCTGTCGAGAACCTCCCTTGTGACTTGGGGCACTGTCTGTCTGGCAAACCTTTTACTTGGGGACCTAAACAAAAGAAATAAATACAAAATAAAGTAATTAAATTAAATTAAGCTCTTAAAAATTAAATTAAGGAAATGCAGTTAACTTTTCCATAGGACAAATGTTTTACCTTGTAAATATACGTTCTGTTTTGGCTTTATGTTTTCCATCTTCAAGTGTTTGATATTCTGTTCGCCCACTGGGATAAAAAAGAAAATGAAATTTCATTTACAAAATTTAAAACAAAGTTTATTTTAAAAGAAGTATTAAAATACTGAAGTTAGTGGTGGTTGATAATTTTTTTTTCATACAAATAAATTATCTTCATGCTGGTAGGTAATTTCAAGTATTGAATAAGGGCATATTTTAAATCCAAATAATGTATATAAAAATTCAATGTTTAAAAATTTAGATTTAGTAGGGTTTTTTTTTTTTGAAAAACATGTCTTCCAAAGGATGTTCAAAGAAATTAAAAACAAGCAAGTAATCTTAGGACATTTAGAATTTATCAAACAAAAGCTAAGAAATAATGAATACAAGACTTTAAAGGATAGACCTTTAAATTGTGTGTAAATTTTAAGCTTTTAAAGAAGATCATAGGCAAAAAAAAAACAGTTACCAGTTTATCATGACTATCAATAAATAATACAAGAAGATGATGTAAAAGTAATCCATTGATTTTACAGAATGAAGCAAATAATACAATAACCACATGATTTAATTGAGTGAAAAAAAAAGCTTCACATAGTAACAAGTATGTTTAAATGTTAATTAAAAAAAATCTTCATAGGTAAATATATGTTGTATCCTGACTTTTCCTTTAAAAAATATATAATATATAGTAGCAATATCAGTGAAAATTTAATCAGTCTCCAATTTGAATTAAGTTATATTATTATTTATAATTCCAAAGGATGAACTTAAACAGTTTAAAGAAAATATATTCCCATGCTATTCTTAATAAGCAAAAAAAAACCTCCTACTTTATTTTGATTGTAATGCATTAGAAAAGACATTTGACTCATTCATACAAATATAGAAAACTTGTATCCTTTGTATAAGAATTATAAACACAAATTTCCCTGTTTATTATTGTTAAATATAATTATATAACTTACCTGTATCGAAATTTAGAGCCTAAACTGAATAATAAGCGACGTTTAGGGGTTCTTGGGACATGTAATCTAAAGAAAGTGTGATGTTCAACACAGGATTTCCAGAGATTTTTACAGGAACGATAACTTAACATGTTGAAGCCTAATAAACTATCATAGGTTTCAGTCTGCAAAATAAATAAAATAAATTACTATAAAAAATAATTTACTTTTTAAGGTAAAATTAAAAAAGAATGAGATAATATTATAAATAATGTAACATACTCAGCTTTGAAAATAAGTTTACCACACATTTTTTTTTAATTAAAACAGCTTTTCAACTCTTCCTATTTATGAGTATTATTGAAGTATCTATCAAGCAAATTTAAAGTCATTTGTAAGCATTTAATTTATTTTAACAATTAAAACTGTTTCAAAAGTGAAAAATGTTCTAAATTATTGGGTTTAACAATTTTTGATTATGAGGGATATCATTCAACCTAAAAAAAAAAATATTTTTATTCATTTTACTCGATATGTAAATTTTCACATAAAATAAGTCAAACTTAATGTATATAGAATGAAACTTACTCCTTCTCTCCGTAGTTGAATAAAAAACTGCTTTCTTTTAAAAGATATTTTTACAATTTTGGCCCTGAAAATAGAAAACAAAGAAATATCTTAAAATGCAGTTTAAACCTTAAACTCTTAAATTAAATTTTAAAATATAATTCAACAATAGACAGAAAATATTTATGGGTTTGTATCATACAGACAAACTAGACATTGCGAAGTTAAGTTTGCACTTATTCATCATCAGATGGAAGAAATATGTCTTTTGAAGAATATAATAATTTTTGAGATAGTAAATAAAAATATGAAAAACATGGTAAAAACAAAATTCACTCAGAAACAATTTTATGAAATAAATTGACCCAAAATACTTCTTGTTTACATTTTCAAATGTTTAAAAATTGATTTTAACTAGTTTTAACGAATAAAGTTTTTAAATAATTATAATTTTTTCAAAGGCTAGGCTTCCAATTTTCACCCCTTAAATTTTATATAAAATTATGATTTATTCCCCAGTTTTTTTTTTTTTACCATTTCATTCTGGATACATAATGAATCCATTCCACATATTTTCGATTTTTAGAATAAAAAACAAAGTTGATTGGGAGGAAAGGGTTAACAAAAGTACGCAAAGTGCTCCCCTAATTGTTTTGAGCAGTGTACAATGACGGTCTATTCATATGAATAAATTATTTAACCAGGATAAATTTTACTTTTTTTCTTTTCAAGTTAATTTTTTTGAAAATTACATAAACATGCATTATTTTCAAATTTCAGAAACAAAGAGAAATAATAAAATTAATTTTTTCAAGGGGGGGGGGGTGCAACAACGTAACATAATTTTAGAGAAGGGGTTCGATCAAACATGATACAGCATGACAGAGTGGAAGGGAGGGGTAAAAAAAAGTCAAAATTTTGCTAGACATAATTTATGTACATCCCCAAAGGCAATCTTAATTTTCTTGATAAATCTATCCGCGAATTAATACAAGTAACAGGTTATAATTCTTTATAATGGGCAGGAACAATAACATGTTTAATACCCTATAGCAGATCATATGATAAATATACTTGGAATGATTGGATATTTTTTAAAACCATGTTAAGAACAATTATTTATTTATTAGTTTGTAATTAAACTTACCAAGAAAAAGTGTTTATTTTCAAATTATTTTGAAAGACTACTAGTCCTGAAGACGTCACTCCCAACTGTATATCAGCATTTGTTGAATCCTAAGGTATGATGGGGGAAAACAAGTTTTTAAGATAAAATTTATTTTGTTCAATACACTTGCATATTATAGAGTATGGATCCGTTTTAACATGTATAAATAAAGGTTTTTTTTAAACATTTAGTGATATTTTTTACTATGTGTCCGAGATTACATTTTATGCAAATTATCTCAATATTGAATTTTAGACAACAAAATCCTGTTTAGACTTCACTCCTAATGTACTAATAAAAAAAATTTTTAATTTAAGTCTAAAACATCCCAATACTTACCAAAATATCTGAAATTTCCTGTACATGTACGGAATGTTTAAAAAAAATTCTGAAGATGTATGGTTTAAAACTATAGTATTCAGAATACACTGGTAACCAGTAAGGACAAATTTAACATTTATAATAATTTTTAAGTTTATTTTATGGCATCAAAAGTAGGTAGCAAGACTTAATACTGTATCTCCTTCAATTTGAAAAATTATAATAGCATACACTGTTACAGCATAAGTCTGTTTCTAAACTAATTTTCACTATTAACTACTGAACTATTGTTAACTGGATTTGATATACAGACTTTAATTGGTCAATAAATATCATTCAGGATACTTAATGCAAATAATCCTATCACTTAATGTTGCAGATTATAGTTAATCTTTTTGAGCAAAAATTTACATTAAATTTTCTTTTAAGTTTTTTTTTTTAAATCAAACATGCTTTCTTGATAATTAATTGTTAACTTTCTTAACTGTTAAATAAACAACAGTAAAAACAAGATGTAAAAGAAATGTAACTGAGTGAAAATTAACAGATATCAAACCAGACAGATTGATGGTTTCTGCTTACCCTTACCCTTGCCTTGTGTAAATCAACCCCATACATGTCTAACCTCTTTGCATGGTCTAAAAAATTATATTCAGCATCTGCAGGTGTTTGTCCTCTGAAAAGTAAATTTTAAAAAATATATAAAGAAATGTTCAATTATTGTTCAAATAACTTCCTTTTATTCAAAGTAAATTTAATGTCAAAATAGTTAATAAATCACTAAATACTTACAAAAACTACAGTTAGGTAAACTAGAGGAAAATATTCTCAGACATAATGCAATTATACTTAAATTTAAAAATATTAATACCAGTTAAGCGCATTTTATAATGCTATACAGTCTATAATAAAAACACATTTTAAAAAATTAGGACATGGACCATCCTTAATAAATCAAACATGCTAAATACAAGCAAATGATAAGAGAAGAAACATCCAAAAACACTCTTCCTTAAAAATAAAAATATTTAAACAAGAACAATAAAAGTTTAAATGGAAGTTATAAAAACAATGTTATAGTTACATTAAGGGCAAAAAATTTAATGTCATTTATTTAGTTTTAAATATAAAAGTTTTATTATAAAAGGATAAATAAAAGACCTTGCTGTTTATAAAGATTTTATAGATTATTCAATTCAATGAAAGGAATGTTTTTAATGTCATGAAAAAGAAAAATCAATAAAAACATTTGACTATAAAGCTTCTAATATGAGCTTACTTGTGCAACTTGTGTAGTTCCATAATCTTTTTCTCAATTTCTTCAGTTTGATTAGGAATTAAACGAAGATCTGATAAATATCTTGGTTTCTGCTCTTCAGGATTAAAATCGCCGATTTCAGCTAAGAAAAATAGTTTTATAAAAATATGTTGAATTCTACATCTTAACATTACTAACAACTACTCATAATTTAAATGAACCAATCTTTAAAAAAAAATAAGACTTTAATTGTCTTCACAGTTTGGGTTGTATCGCATGCATGATATACACGACTCAATAAAAGCATATTTTTCAAAACTTAGCTTCCGTACTAAAAATAGCACACATATGTTTTTTAAAAAAGACAAAAAGCTTTCAAAGTGGGATTATTCGATAAATCAAGATTTAAGCAACCAAATTCAATAATTTCTTAAATCCAGCTAAAACAGCAATTCCATGCGAGCAGCATTTGTATTGAACTGGAAAACGCTTTTGGGCAACCTAATCCATATCTACCCTATGCAATTTTAGTGGAAGCTTTGTATAATACTTTATTAAACAAATCATTTGCTGCTACTATCTGAACTTAATTTTTATATAGTTGAGGGGTTAAACTTCTAAGTGTTTGCAAGAAAGCATTGTATCCAAAAATAAACAGTTCTTCTCCAAACAAGTTGCATGAGTATTGATATGTTAAGGGAAATTCAAGTTTGGTCAGGGATTTGCAGGTTGAAGAGAGTTATTTGTTACCAAAAAAAACATCAATAGACATTAGTTCTCAATATAAGTTTTTTGATAACCAAACACATGTGGGTTAAGAAGAAATATATAACAAAGAAAAATGCATAGATTTTCTTACACTGAACAGCATAACTTGCTAATAACACAGAAGTAGCTGAAGGAACCATTAGTTTTCCATCAAGTATGTCCTTCTTCAACTGAAGGAAGAAGTGATACCTACAAGTAAAATTAATTAAAAATAATAATTTTTGATAAATAATTAAATTGTAAAAATAAATTTATGTTTAAGAAAGGCAACTACAACAGGAACATCAAAATTAATTCTTTAATTATATTTAAAAGATAAATTATGTATTTGACTATTTTACCTGGTGTACTCTTCATGAAGCTTGCTAGGATCACAAACATAAAACTTAACTCTAAAATATAACAAATAAGGAGGTCCCACTGAAAGAAAATGTTTTGTTTTCAAACATATATTTTAAATTTAAACATGAACATTTTGAAGGTTAATAAGTAAATGCTATTTATAACAGTCTTAAAAAAACATTTGAGTTTTTTCTTTGTTATAAGAACACAAGGAAAGCATTTGAAATAATTTAAATATAGTAAAAAGTTCAAAAACAAATTCAAATAGAGTGAACATTAAATTCTTGAGCATTGAAATTTCTGGTACCCACAATTAACTAACATATATACTTTTTTTTTAATATAATTTAAATGGTATTTTTGAAAAACCATTATATTCTCTGCTAAAAGGTAGAATTGGTATCTTGTGAGTCGCTTACAATGAAAACCGAAAATTCAATTTTTCTAATAGTAATAAAATGGTATGGTAATTAAAATTATCGGAATCAACAATATGACAATGATAAGAAACAGGTATTTAGTGATTAGTAACTAAATTCAGCAATCATTATCTAAAAACTCATACATCTAAATATTCTTGTTTACCAACAATTTCTGTTAAATCAGTTGCAACATTTCATGGAACAATAAATATTTACAAATGTAATTATTTCAATGCTAACAATTTTTTTAATGAAGATGGGAAAATTGAATAAATAGTTACGAATTCTAAATAATCTAATTACTTACATTTAATTTGCTTTCTAACATATTTTGATGCATCCATCCACCTCTAAAATAGAAAATATCAATTAAATTTAACCATTAACAGGATTCTCAATCCAATACAAAAAGTACTTTTAAGATCACGAATTTTATCAATTTGAAAGAACAATTAATATTCATAACACATTCTTTTTAGAATTTCCTTAAATAATTTAATTTTATTGACTGTTGAATTTTTTCCCCAACAGTTCCTAAAATTTGATGCTTAAAAAGCCCCATGACAGTTTCAACTAATCAAAATAACTTTCTAAAACAAAAGGTAAATTTCCATTTAAAAACAATAATCGGAAATTCCATGTTTCTGCTCTATTCTATGTAGTTGAAAGATGTTAAAATTCAATGTTTAGGTGAAAAGAGAACTATTTTAAAAAATATTTTGTAAACAATCCAATTTTATTAAAAATTAATTCAATACATTTTAATCTTAAACATTAATTAGTCTAATCTAATAGTAGTAATCTAGTATATAATAAACTAATAGTATTATATATAATGAGACCCAGTGGCCTAGTGGTAGTGCTTCGCATTGCCACGCCACAGGTCCGGGGATCGAATCCCGGACTGGGCGAGGTTGACCCAGCCTTTCATCCCTTGAGTGGGTCGATAAAATGGGTACCAAGCATGCTTGGGAACTAAACACTGGGGGTTCTGCGTGAGGCTGACCACTTTACCGGGACATATGCCTAGCACCCCAGAGCCCTAGGTCACGAAAGCTGAAATGGGCACGGCAGGCCTTGGCCCAGTAATGGGCGGTTGCGCCAAGGAGTTTAGTTTAGTATATATAATAATCTAATCGTAGTAACAAAATAATCTAATATTAGTAATCATTAATAGTCTAATGTAATTAGTAATGATCTTAAAATTTTAGTAAATACTAAAAATGTTAAAATTTTGTGAGGAAACATCCAAGGAAAACAATATCCTATTATATCGATCTATTCATTATCTACCTTTGTCAATCATTCGCCATTCAACTTTTTGCTTAAGCAAACCTATCATGATAACAAAATACACACTATTAATGAAGAGTCATTAGGAGGGGCATTGAATGGCTCCTAGGGTTTAGTTACACACTAATGATGGATACAAGAATTTATGGATTAATATTCTGTCATACGAAAGAAAACATTTATTTCTGAAACTTTCCATTGTTAGTAACATGAACTAAATTCTAGAAGTAATACTGCAACTATTCTTTATTTTTATAATAAGTACAGTATTTTATTAAGTATAATAATCTTTCAGTTACTAAGGATTCTGGAATGAAGAATGATGATAATAGCTTTATTGTCAAGTAGTATCATGTAGTTATTTGGTTACCAGCAATTAAAAATAGTTACATATTGAATTAACTTCTTTTAATATATTTTTTTTTAAAATACGAACCATGGTATCAGATGAATGGTCATGTTCAGAAAACTGTAAACCAAAGTAATCCTTTTCTATTAATTCTAAATGCTGGAAGACCATGTCTAATAAATGTTGCCCCTTACTTCGTTTCTGAAATGTGAAAAAAATGTTAAAAAACCCACAACATATTTAAGAATAAATTGGATTTTGATTAATGGAACAGATACAAGTCAAATAAGATTTAATACTAGAAATCTAAACGAAACATGACAAAATTAAGAGATTGGGAGTATTCATAATGAAGCAGGATATTTTTTACTCTGACAAAAGACTTTTAAAACAAAAAGCTCAACCAACAGTGTCATGTACATCGGCATTCAAATGAACACTCTAACTGCAAAACTTATATTATCCTAAGTACAGGTGTGTTATAAGGTTGGTCTCGGTCTGTTGTGTTGTCCAAAAATAATAAGATTTTGGCAAACATTTCGATTTAACTTTAATGTATAACTTAATAAGTATAACATTGTACTTCAATTTTTAAGAATCAACAAAAGTCGTCAATGAACGAAACGGCCTTTACATTTAGGACCGGATTTTAAAATTGGCCAAGTAGGCTGTTGCCTAAAGCGGCGAATTTTCGGTGGTGGCAAATTTTAAATGTTATAAAGTACTAATATTTTTTTTAGAAAGAAATAATTTACATTAATTTCTTATACCGCAAACATCTATATAGTACTAATATTTAGTAGCAAATATGCACCTTCTCAACCCGAAAATGGAAGTTGTAAGAAAATAGAACAGTTTAAAAAAAGTCTCCTATTATTTCGCTTTCGATTTAGAGTGTATAGGTACATAGATGATTCTAATATGTACACAGAAAAAAAAATTCAATATCAGGATAATCGCAGTAGTCAAAATAAGGCATAATTATTTAAAAGTCTTGCAATTACTGAAAGTTTCATTTAAAAAAGGCCACTATTCTGAAAGACATCTATTCAAATAATCTAGATTAAGATTTAATTGTAGAATGCATTCATTTTAAAAATCACAGCATCACAAGAATAGAAAAACTGCTAGATAAATCATTGCAAGAAGTATCTAAATTTCTAAGGTTTCCTTCCCTGCAAGACATTTGCCCAAATTCGAAAAATCGCCCTTAGAATAAGTTTATGCATACCTGCTACGAACTGTACAGGCAAACGTGGTTTTTCCGGCCTCAGAAGGGTAAAAAACGATCTAAGATCAAGCATTTTTAAGGAAAAAGTAAACTATCTAGCTATAATACGTACAGAATCCAACATAAAACAACAACTGTCATATGAAGATGTCATAAATGAGTCAGCTGTAAAAAAAATCTCGCAAAAAAAAGGTGTGAGCATGTATACAATAGTGTAGTAGTAATCAGCAGATAACTAATTCCTGCAATTCGAGTAAACCACCGTGGGACGTCCATATTTTCTATAATTATATTGTATTTCAAATAAACCCATTTTCCCTATTTTACATTAGTTGTGATAATTTTAAACAGATCATACCACCCTATTTTGCAGCTAATCTGCTACTTTTCCCTGAAGGGAAAAATATTGTGACAGGGGCGGCAAATCGATTGTAGCCTACAGGCGGCAAATTTTTATATATGCCTTGTTTACATCATAGCTCTGTACTTTCATAATAATTGAGTTTGTAGTAAGAGTACTCAAATGCTTTAATACTAAAATTCGTGCAACAGTGATGTAACATTGCGACATACGTCGATTTCAAAGGTTTGCTGGGAGTCGTCCAGGAAGAAGACAGTGCATCTAATTGTCTTGACTTTTTTCTCTCTGGCTAGTTCTGAGGCGCGCACGTTGTATGTGCCACTTGATCCAACAAAACCTCTCCTGGACATGCTCCACTACTGGCCACTGAAAGAGAAATCATATTTTTGAGATGCCTTTAAAAAAGGATTGAACTGAAATATGAATTATCAAACATGAAAAGGGATCAAGTTATCAGAAAGATTTTCGTATGCGGCTCTTATTTCACCAAAATGCTGAAAGAAAGAAGAATAGTAAGAAATTCTCCAATGGACTTCATTTCTACACTTAGCTAGTCACAAAAGGAAAAAGGTAAAGGAGTTTTCAAATTCCGATGTTTATGTTAGTGTATCACATCCTATTAATATAATGTGTGATTGTGTTAATAGGATGCGCTTAAATTCCTGTATTTAAAAATTGATTTTTTAAATTTTATTTTTGAGATTAATAATAACTTAATAAATTTGTTTCATAAATCAATAAAGTCATTAACCATATAGATTAGCAACTTTTTTGCATACATAAAACAGGATGACCTTGATCAAGTCAAGTACAAAAATGGGTACAGGCCTAAAATACGATGTTTGGCGAGGTAGGAAATTAAGATTCGTTCCTAAATAGCGAAAACAATAGGATCCAGCAACATTTTCTTTTACACGTTGTGTTAATTTCCATTTGTTTTTTTAGCAACCCTAAAAGGTAGAAATATACAACAAAACATCAGGAAGCTCATCAATGCGCCCTAACAGTGTATTCTAGATCTGTCCTCAAAAATGTTATTTAAAAAAAATTAAATTAGAAACCACAAAACATCAACCCCTAACATCCATTCCAAATCACAACAAACGAAACGTTCAGTTAGTTGGGATAATCATTCATTACAAGTTCGGAATAAAGTTGGTAAAAAAGTTGGAATTTATTTTGTAAAATAATTTTAAAATAAAGATTTTACTTTGATTGTTTACCTATTACACAGATTTATCCTTACATTGAATTTTACAGATGTTAAAAAAAATAAAAAGTTACAAAAGAACTCATTTTGGTATATAAATTTTTATTAAAATAAATGAATCAATTTAGCTAAATTAAAATTAATGATCATGTAAACAAAGCAAATGTTTGCATTACTATATCCAGACTTGCCAACTCACCAAATTTTTACTTGGCAATGCCGGATTTTAAACTAAATTCTATATTTCAGTGTCTCATATGTAATGTACTATAATTGAATTGCCTGATTTTCGAAGGGGAAAAGATTAAACTTTCTCGTGTTGGACAGAATCCAGAAAGCACGTTAAATATGCTCTAAAGTTTCGACGTCGCGCACTATGTATTTAAAAATTGCGTTGGGTACCCACTCCCATTTCATCTCGTTCCTTGACTGAAGTGCTCAATTACGACGCCCTTCGCTAATAGCCCTCGTGTAATTGTAGTGTGAAGATAACTTAACCTACTATTAACTATAGAGTAGGCAGGTAGGTTGGTGGAATTAACGTTACACTAGAGCCACATTTGACAGTTCTATATCTAGCTTATCATTGATCCAAATTTAATCACTACAAGACAGCTAACAACGCACCATTTCTTTTATTTTATAACGTAAATATCAAGTTTCACAAACGAATGACTGATAGGACCACATATTTCCATGAACAAAAAATGGTATTTCACACTTCAGTAGTCAAAGACAATGGATGTCGCACTTAACTGGTGTGTATTGGTTGCAGACGACAGTTTCATAACAATGGTGACTCGGATCTTGGGTACATACTTGATTCCAAAATGAAGAGGTAATGAGTGGTGAACGATGTAGATAAAAAGTGCCGAAAAGTCTGTCGATAGTTCATATCAAATCTTCCGTGAAAATGCAAAACTAATCAATATCCACCACCAACAACAACAAAAAAATGTTTGTAAAAAATGCAATGTAAAAAATGTTTTCAATTCAGACAAAAATCAGTATCTTCTCCAATATAATTCAAATCGCTAGGTCCAAATGCCAAATATATATATATTTTTTGAATTTGTCATCAAAAACTCAAAAAAATAAGGTCTGTGCATTTTTCATTAAAAAAAATTAGTTACTTTTCTTAAATTTATTATTGTTTTAAAGGATGTCTCAAAACTCTTGAAAAATATTTTTTGTGAAAATGAGTGTAATATTCAGATTTGTTTTTAATTTCGTAACAAAAACTCAAAAATTAAGTGATATACAAATAAGGATTAGTGCCGTTCATCCCTTTTCTTTGATAGTCGTTTATTGAAGTAAATGAAAATATACGGGTTAGAGGACGTCAATGAATCACGTAATGCGATTTTGACGAGTTTTCGAATGAAACAAATCTCAATAAAAATCAATTTTCATCAAATAAAAATTCATCTTTTCGAATTTTGCCAACACTTCAAAATTTATGTTTGATTTTCTAAAAAGCTCAATTTAAATTAATCATATTTCTGAATTTTTTAAACATTTAACACCAAATAATTGATTTATATTTGATGAAGGACTTCACTTTAAAAACTAACTCTGCCGTATATATTAAGTTACAACATTATTCAAAAAAGCGTCCACGGAAATAACCGTTCATTTGGGGCCCCTATCGCAGCGTCCCAACTAATGTGCCGACAGACATATATACTAAGCAACTAACTCTTATAAATTTAAAGGTATAAGATATGAAAAAGCAACAGGTGATAGGCCAGTTGTTTTAAAAGAAGAAAAAAATAAAATTGCATAATCCTTCAAATTCTAAAGAGGAAGCCAGGGCTTTCACAGCCTATTCAGTGATCGGGCCCTGGATGGGACACACCATTATTGCACTTTTAAGAAATCTATATTTTAAAGGGGGGACACCGGGCCCCGTTCATCACACAGCCCGCTTAGGTGGGTGCCGCAGACAAAGGATAAATCCCCTTCCCCAAATCCCACTGAAAAATTTCCCCACAACTGCGACGAATGAGTCATTTTCCATGCAACCATCATAGAAAGAGAAACTAGATATTCAAAAAACCTACCAATTAGGCAATCGCTTACAGGCCCCGTCCACATTTAAGGGCACCGCAGCTTATAAGTGAAGCCTTACAATCAATTTTAATTTATAAAAGTGTATTGTTTATCAAAAAACAACAAAGTAATTAAGTTTTCAATAGCCCTGAAAAACTGCAAATTTAATTTCTTTTAATAGAATAATACAAACAAGAATATAATATTTTGTACGTGTTTTTACCCACCACTGAAAAAAAAATGTAGATCATTTTTCCATACTGAAAAAAAAAATCCATACTGAAAAGGGGGGGGGGGGGATTAGTCTAAAACCATTGCCCCCTACACTGTTTAATCCGGCCCTTGATACAACATACAGAAGAACCGCTCCCTCACATAGACCTTTTTTTATGATTAGTTAACTCTTTTTCTTTTTAATGAATAGTCAAGATCGAAGTTTGTGCAATTTACGAAGGTTTTCTATGTTTTTAGATTATTTTCAAACAACAACGGTTGAAGTGAATTCCACGATTTGAGAAAAAAGTTTGTGGAATAGATTAAAGAATTTACCTTAAAAAAACTATGCAATTGTTCACTATCACAAGAAAACAAAAGACAAAGTTAATTTCTCCAAAGTAGTCATTATTTTTCAAGTCAATAACCGAACCGCGGAAAGCTTTTAAACTATTGTATTTCTGGATTTTTCGGTAAGGTATTGTATATTAGTAAAGTAGATAGTATTTCTTAAAAAGGCCCTTATTTTATCCCCTCAATGTTCTTTTAAAATATAAATTTACGAGTTAAAACGCAGAAGTTCATGACTAGCTTATTTTGCTGGTTAAAATTAGAAATTTACGAAAAATGACAATTTCGTCTTTATAACACCAATTTCTATTTTCTCCCACACTTTTTCGTTGACGGAATAACAAAAAAAAAAAAAAAAAAAAAAAAAAACGTGGGTAGGTAAACAGCAGTAACTTCAAAATTTTCATTTTTTAGTTTTTTGCACTGACGGCATCTATTTAACATATATTTTCATGTGTCAACAGTTTTTAGCGATTTTCACTGCAAATTCACTATTTTTTGGCAATGGCAAATTGCAGTAAGAGGGATTCGGCAGGGAAAATGCAGTAAGTGGAAGTTGAGCAGGCAACATGCAGTATGTATCATTTCACCTCGCCTGATTTAAAGGTATTGCTGGAAAACGAAAAGATACACAGGTTTCAAATTTGGTACATGAACTACAAGAACTTGTCGGATCTTAATAATGTTTTCGATAAAACTACGCTTGCGCAAGAGGTTGCTGCCCAAGAACATTAATTTTTTTCATTTTCAGTTACTTTTTTATGCTTTTATTTTATCTGTAATTATATTTACAAACTGTTGCTAGTTAGTATAAAAAAGAGTAAGTCAAATTGGCAGCCGTATACGCTTTTACTCAATATGCACATCCAAAAATCAAACTAAAACCAACTACCCAAAACATACCTAAATCAAAGTCAAGAACTACCTTAGCCTCAAATTTTAATGATTTACTAGAGTCTCTGAAACAAAAAATAAAAAACGCTTTTTATAAACACCACAGAAACATTTTTGGTGGTTACTGCAGCCGAAAGTCGTTCCACGGCAGAGCGGGGCGAAAAGCCCAAGCAAAGTGCAGTTTTTGCTTTTTCTCTATGTGTACCTGCAAAAATCAAAATAAAAGAAAAACCTACTCATAAAACATTGTTAATTCAAGGTTCAGAATCACCTAACTTCGAATTTCAATGTTTTGCAGGAGTTTGTGGGAAATCAAACACGCGCTTCATCAGATGTCTCCGAAACACATTTTTGGCGATCACTGCAGTGTATTTGTCCACGGCAGTATATTATTGCTACTCTTCTAAGAAACATATTTCTGCATAAAGAAAAACAGAGAAGATTCCTTTTTCGGATGAAAATTAAGTTAGTTTAAATTTTCAAAATACGAAAGATATTAAGTTACGATACGATCTAAAATTAATGGATTAAATCTGCGAAAGAAAATTATTGAAAGAGTTAATTTTTGGCTTTAAAACTTTACATTTAGGTATAAAGGCCGTGTTTGGCGATTTCCTTTTGAATGTGTATAAATAGTGTGTGAAAGCGGTTCTAGGTAAATATTACTGATACAAAAACTACTTGTTTTTTTAATAAGCATTAATTCATTCTTAATAACTTTAGGGATTGAATTTTTAAAAAGTGGGGTAATCGGGATATTTTTCTTTTTGTTGTAAATATGGCAGTTTACCAGCCTACGATAGTATAAATGTATTCATTAAAACTTAATGTGTTACACTTTTCTTAAAAGACAAGGTTATGACATCTTGGCTAAACTCATGGCTTTAGTCCCAATTTTTCTTCTTTCATTTAACCTTGTTTTTTTTTTACATCACTGAGTACAAAGTAGGTAAGAAAGAAAAAAAAACTTGTGTGATATTTGTTTTTCTTTCTTTTTGAACCCACGCAACTCAGTAGTGCTGTACGGTTTGTAAATTGTTCGGAAAAAGTTTCGTAGTTTCTCTCCATCCAAGAAGCCAAAAAAAAACTAAGTTTAAAAGACACTAAAACTATGCGTTAGCGTTTTGAAAAATCCAGTCTGTAAGTTAAATTATACGTAAAAAGGGTCTCAAACTGTGAATGAACACTTTTAAAGCATAAAGAGATCCGGGTTACAATGGCTTCTACGAATTCCTAAAAGAGGCAGTTAAAACCTTTTTAGATTTCTCGACACTAAGCGACGCAAGAGACAAAATTTGATTCAAATTACTACCAATCGTGTCTCTTTATAAAAGTAAAGTGTCTCGAATTAAATTCATCTTTATAAAAGGGTAATTTCATAGTTACTTTATGAGAGTTTAAGTATTATTTTAACCATCGAAAATAGTCAACTTGAAATAGTTCCTATAATTTACACTTAATATAGATATGATTGCATAGCTTATGCATTTGATTTACTTTCTACTTCAGAGATCGACACTGTATATTTTCCTTTCCCTTGGTTAGAAAATGTTTTACTTTAATCTAAAAAGCAATTGAAATATTTAAAACGCCAAAATTGTTTAATATGCCCTGCTGGATGTAAAGTAGAATATTTATTTCTTACAAAGATAACAAGACAATTTTTTAAGCTCCTCATTTATTGTAATTAAAGAGTTATGTTTAATTTTAATCCCACTCCTTGGCAAAATATTGAACTCTTAACACTGGTGATTTGTGAAAGACGGGCTTCCAGTAAAATACAAATGTAAAATTATTGAATATACTAACTTGAAAAAAAATCCACATTTGAAACAAATGCCTACTCCTAGTTGAAAAATTAAATTGCGTCAAAGTAAAATTTGTAATTAAGTAAAAGTAAAATTGACAAATATGCACCTGTTAATCTGTAAAATGATTTTCGCCTCTTAATCTTTCGACAGAAAAAATATACCAAAATAAAATTCCAAGTTACCAGCCACACATTAAAAAAAACCTATGCATCACCAGAAATTGAGCTATTTACATGTTATATAGGTGACGCGTTTGATTATTGAAAAATCAATCGATCCACAGGGACCTATATCTATCAACGGACCCTCGATTGTCATGAAAGTCCCCTCTTTCCCATCGACACTTCGATGCGGGGGAACTGATTGATTGATAAGAGAAATGAATATGTACGTGAGACAAAAATAGCTTCGTTTAAAACGCAAAGGGAGGACAAATGCGACAAGAAAAAATTTGTGAGCACGGAAAATTAAGTCATAATGAGAACTTAAGAATGCGTCACACAATATTTGTAGTGGTTTTGGAACTGTGATTTGCTAGGAAGGAAATTGAGCACGTAAAAAAGTCAAAATGGTCTAAACTAGGAGTTAAATTTTAAGGCAAAATAGGCTTAGTCTAGTCGAAAAACGTACTAGAACTTCACGAGGGCTATAGGCGATAAGGCAAACGAAAAGCTCTTTTGGTTTCAGCTCAAAGGGTTGTTATTAAAATGCACAGGTTAGCTAGTTTTTTTTAAAACAAAAACCATCGAACACCGAGAAGTAATAAAGGAAAAGACTTATTTCTTTGGCTTATCGAAAATACCAAATAGATTTTAGAATAGAAATATTTGGTCAACTTCAATGAGTCGAAGTAGTGTGACTATTCTGACCTGTAGTTAGTGTAAACACAAAACGAGTGTTTTTTTATGAGGCAAGTTAAATAATTCTGCTTCTAGTTAATTAAAAATGCAATTGTATTTTTTATTAAAATCACTCAAATTTCGTTATTTAATCACTCACTGCAATAGTAATTTAACTCTTGTGTAGTCAAAACATTCAACGGCTCTGCATTCAACGCCGGCCGTTCGGGGTTGCCAAGCGATAGCGAACAGGGAAAGGCCCAAAGGCAATTAAAATAAAAGTCGAACTTATGCATAAATCCTATAAACGTGCTTCGATTGAATATTTCTAAATATCCAGTATTTTAGCAGCCTAAGTTTACAAATTAAGATTTACAAATTACTTAAAAACTAATCAAATGTTAATAGTTCTTAACGTTGAAACTATTAAAAGTAAATTAATGAACTATTATTTTATCTATGTTATACATCATGCACGATTAAAAAAATTTTATGTTTTTTAAGTGTGATAAAACCTAGAGATATAACTCAATTTATTAGTACAGTTTTTTGTTGAAGTGTTTCGTGAGTAAGACATTTTCAAGGCTGAAATTTAAGCTTATAAACTACTGATAAAATCGCTCATTGTTCGGATTAAGAAATGCTATTATTGTATTACTTTTAAAGAGAAATATGCAACACGGGTTATTTCCTTCATTTTTTGTCTCGTAGATATTTTGTTAGTTTCATAAACATTTAAATACGAATCATACACGAAATTTTTAATGATGCACAACTAAAAATGGTTATGGGTATGTTTCAGGTTTTGAGTGGCAACAAACAGAAATGCTGAGTAAAAATAAATTATTTCTAAGACCTCGATTGGTGAATCAATATGACATGAGAACAAAGCATCGATCGAAGGAAAACTAGGAATACTAACTGGATGGAAAAACGTCACATGAAACAAGGAAATAATGAATACGTTTATGGGTTGGAAAGACTTGAGTGATAAAAAAAATGGGAATCCTATGCGTCTCAAATTTAAAATAAAATTTTAAAAAATTAAAGGCATTTTTTACCAAACATAACACTCAATAAGTAACAGTTTTCTAGCTACAACGTAACCCCGAAATATACCGTAATAAAGTTACCTAATTTGTAAAGTCACTAAGTCGCGCATAAATAGGGGTAAGTGGTGTACCTTGGACGTATGTGTACCTCGAACCTATGCTGATTCTAGCCCGATTTGCTTAGGTATTGAAACAACACCACATGCAGTTAAAGTATTTGCTGCTAGGGGTCACAGAGAAGTTCTATCTGTTTGTTTAAAAGGTCAATTTATTAAAGAGGTTTCGAAAACTAAATTAACAGTTCAAAAGTAAATATTTGTCAGATTCTTTAATGTATTTTTATACTCAACATGTAGCGTTTATTCAGAAACGATGGTTATGCAATATAAAGCAAAGTTTTAGCTATAAAACAGTGTGCTTGAAATTAAGTTAAGTCTAACTTTAACATGGTGATTAACTATTTTGTTTTTAATATCCAAGTGGTGTACCTCGAACCTAATACAAGTGGTGTACCTTGGACTGGTCCAAGGTACACTACTATAGGTCTTATGTGCTTCAGATTGTTGAAAACCCTTTTAAAATTCAAGTAAATTTTTTCCTTTGAAAAGTTAAGTATTTTGAGCTATTAATATGCAACCCTGATTTGTAAAATTATGTAGAATGCAAATTTGTAAGAAATTTTTATATGGTGTGATATATATAATTGATTATCTATGAGATATATAATTGATTATCTATGTAATATTTAAATAATTTAAATGTAACTTACCCCTACCCAACGATGTCGATATCGATGGGAAGACATTAATTCGAAGCGTTGGTACCTGCTATTGGTTCCAACATATGGATTGCAGAAGTGTATTTAACAGATGAATAAAGTAAAGCATTGGAGCATGTAACCTGAAATGAAAATATAAATACATATATTAAAACGTACTGGTTATCATTATAAAATTGGAAGTAAATTAAATTTCAAGAGAGCAGTTCCTGAGGTACCCCTTAACGATCAGATAATATAAAAGTTAGGCGGATCCTATGAAAATCAATAAATTTTAGTCATTTATTATTTATAATTTCATTAATGATTTAAACAGATAATCCTGATGGCTATTGGAGAACCTATAACAAACCGGCATATAATTGGGAATTCTACGATGAATAACAGCTTTCAAAGCGAAGTAAGAAATTTTAAGATATTATTTGATCTTCCTCCAGAAATTAGAGGACATTTCCAGCATTGGAAAATTAATACCTAATATAAATTTTCTAATGCGAGCAAGATCGAACAAAGCATATTTCAGATTCGGGGTTGTAAATATAGATTCCATAATCATATTCAAATAAATAACATTTTTTATTAAAATTTACTGTGTGTGGACACTAAAAACAAACTACCTTCAAAATACTTAATGAGTATACAGGATAAACTCCTTTCAATTATTAACACATATATAAGGCTCTTAAGTAAACCCTCTCATCATAAAAACACAAAAGCAATCTTCCGATATTTTCCGACATAACTCCATTAAATGAACACACAAAAAGTTCAGCGATACATAAAATGATAAGACGCATTTCTGTGGAATAAAACAAATTCAAAACCAGAACCCCTTTTATTCACTCGCAAGAATGTCCTATATAAAACAATGGTACCTTCTGCACCTGAGTGAGTTGTTTAAGAAGGGAAAGAAATAGCAATTCTATTTCCCGGCTCTCTAAGAAACTCTCTGTGAAACAATTTAATAAAGACACTGAATTAAGATGTTACAGAAAAAAACAATTGTTCGTTTCCCTCAAGGTCTTTGAAATTATGGTTACAGGATTTTGCTAAATAATGGTATATAAAAAGAATATTTTTCATTAATGCATGTCTTAAATGCAAAATTATATTTTAACGTGTAAATTAAATTTTAACTAATTGCTTTAAAAATTCTTCCCATTTTTTTCTCTTTCGTAATAAGTACAATGCTAAAAACACAAAAGACATCTTCCACCTAATTAAGTTATTTTTTTCAACCAGCAAATCACCTCAAATGATACAAATATTACAGTGGTGGTCAAAAATTTAAGGACAACTGAAAATTGAGCAGAATTTTTTTATTTCTGAATTAAATGAAAATGTATTTAGACATAAAATACTTCTTTATGCAAAAAATCATTTAAGAACAATAAAAAAACTTAAACTAGAAAATTTGAGTCTATAAAAATAATAAACAAAAAATGCATTGTTAGGAAACTGGACAAAATTATAAGGACATTTAAAATTTTCAAGTCCAAACAATTAATAATTAATAAGTTCATCCTTATTTTCAATAACTTTAATTAATCTTGACGTCATAGAGCTCGTTATTTTCTTTTGGGTGCTCGCAGGGATATTTTCCATGCCTTTTCAATTGATGACATCAGTTCTCGTTTGTTATGGAATTGAGTGCCATTTTTGCAAACTTCATACGCCAAAATACCCCACAAATTCTCGATTTGGTTCAGATCGGGACTTTTACGTGGCCAATCAGTCAATAGTTTTACAGAATTAGAGTTAAACCATGATTTTGAAGCTGCGGACACATGTATGGATGCATTGTCCAGCTGGAATAAATAGTCACCACTGGTTATCAACGGTGCTTGTGGCAAAGATTGTCACCCAGCATATCAACATAACTATTTGAGTTCATTTTCCCTTGAAGAAATACTATTTCTGTAGTTCCAGAGGCTGTGTAACCTGCCCAGACCATTACCGAGCCGTCATCATATGAACGCTTTGAAAATATTTCTTTTTCTTTGCGAAGATCATACCAAAAATACTTAAAACCATCAGGTCCGTCTAGGTTAAACTTCTTTTCATCAAAAAAGACAACATCCTCCCATTTGTCACCCATAGAAATGTACTTTTTTGAAAACTCCATCCTCAGTCTCATTTGGGTTTTTGTAAGAGGGGGTCGTGACTTCATTTTTCCTTATCGAACCTGTTTAGCATTTTGTAAAACACAGCGAACGGTTCAAGCACTGTAGTTCAAGTCCAGTTCACGCTTTATTTCTGTCGATGTTTGCTTTTTAGAGCAAGCTCTACTTACGAATCCTCTTTTATCTCTCAAAGATACAGAAAATGGCCCACCTGGGTGTTTTCGTTTTCCATAATTTCCAGTATTTTTCAAAAAATTATATATTACAGTCATTGATCTATTCAATTTCAATGCTATTTCACGTCCAGTAAGTCCAGAATTTTTATAAGCGATTAATTTTCCCTTTTCAAAGACTGAAAGATTTGTACCTAGTGGCATGGTTGAAGATAAGTGTAATGAAAATTTCTAACACTCGCAGAATCTTTGTGACACGATGGAATGACGTGAAGAAGCCGAAACTTTGCTAATTCTATGCTAATTTATGCTTTAAACTTACAGAAATACAATTGTCCTTATAATTTTGTCCAATTTCGCTGTATGTTAAATTTTATTACGCATTTTAAAATTATGAATTTTATGTATATCAGTAAAGAACCTTATTTAAAATGCTTAATTTACTATTGGCTAACATACATAAAATTTGCATAATTCAAGCGTGATTTTTCGAAAAGATCTAGCTGTTTTTCCATTGTCCTTATAATTATGACCACCACTGTAGATGGTATGGTGAATTGAGTGAGTTCGGATCATTAGAGTTTGGATCCCAAATGAAAGTCTATGGAACATCATTAAAACAACGCGGTAATGTAAAGTGAAACCACAAGTAACAGCCACGGAAACTAGGGTTACAGATGTTTAATTGGACCTCACGTTCAAGATTGAAACGATCAAGTGACAAAGACAAATTGGTAGGCGTTTACAGGAAAAAACTTATTTGATTTGTTAATACCTTCATATTCGAATAAAAATTTTAGTTTTTCGTGCTACTTAATTTGTCCTGTAAAATTGTACAGAACGATGGTCTTTATTTGTCTTATATATTTTTGTTTAAATAGAAAAACATAAGCAGAAAAAAAGTTCATTTGTTTTCATGTGAAAAATTTTCTTGCCATTCGTCAATAAAGAGTTAAAACAGCCATTTCTTCACTAATTGAATAGTACTCTAATGGCGGTTTTACAAAAGAAATTCTAGGGTCTCTACGAGTACCATGATATCATAGCCATAAAAAAAATGTAACTTGGTTCCTTTCGATTGATCAAAACGCGATACGTAAGATTGAGTTGAACTCTTTACAGAGAAAGAGATGGATGATGAGGCAAGAAACTAAGGACGAAACTGCATCAAGAGGATTAGATCTCAAAAGGGAGTCACGCGCCAAAGAGAAGGCATAAATGAAAAGTCGAGTCCAATCTCTACTCAGTTTCAATCAGGGATCATCAATGAACTTCGGAGATAGAGCGGCATAACTCCGTTTACATCCAGGTAAAGCCGTTCTAAAAACGGATTGGGCACTTAAGGGGTCACAGGACTCTTAAAAATGTGCAAAGAAGGTACTACAAAACATAGTGTGATCTTTCATGTCATTTTTGAACTACTCAATGTATATGTAATTCTAAAAGATTTATTTATTATAAAACAAGTTTTAAAATTTATGAAACTTTAGCCAAAACTAAAATAAATGATATTAAACATGAAGCTATTTGAACACATTGTGATTAGGCTTGTGCGGCAAATTGTGAGGTCAAAATTAAAAAAATGACCAAGAAAATGACTTTATATTGTACAAATATGTACAAACAAAGACTTATACCTAAATTATCAGCTCAATTTTAATTAGAAATTATTTTTTTAAAAATTTAAAATCAAAATTTTTAAATTTTGATAAATTTTTTTAGATAAAAGTTCTTAAAATATAAATTCTAATTAAAATTGAGCTGAGAATTTAGGTATAAGTCTTTGTTTGTACATATTTGTACAATATAAAGTCATTTTCTTGGTCATTTTTTCAATTTTGACCTCAGAATTTGCCGCGCAAGCCTAATCACAATGTGTTCAAATAGCTTCATGTTTAATATCATTTATTTTAGTTTTGGCTAAAGTTTCATAAATTTTAAAACTAGTTTTTATGAATAAATCTTGAAGAATTACATATAAAAAATTTACTCATTTATTGAGTAGTTAAAAAATGACATGAAAGATCAAACTATGTTTTGTAGTACCTTCTTTGCATATTTTTTAAACTCCTGTGACACGTTAAGGGGACGCATTACCCAAAAATTGGTCAAAATGTCGATTTTTCAGTTCTTACTTTTTATTATTTACAATATTCTTCAAAACATTTACTGAAAGTTTCAGAATGATATCTTGTGTAGAAAAAAAGTTATTAAATATTTTCTGGAGTCATTCCTATACGTTTGAATACGTATTTCGTCTGCTGGGACGCAGGACCCAAAAATTGGTCAAAATATTAATTTTTCAGTTTTTACTTCTTATTACTTACAATATCTTTCTGAACATTTTCTGAAAGTTTCATAATGATATCTTTTGTAGAAAAAGAGTTATTAAATATTTTCTGGGAAATGCGTCCCCTTAAAAAAATATCGTCAATAAATGTTGTATCAGCGCCATCTATCGGCCACTTATTGAAACTCTGCCCTTAACCGCCATCTTTTTGTCACTAGTAAAGGCGGTAAGGGTGGAGAGAGGATGTAATTCTTCAGAGCTGCACCTTATTAAATGGATATTTCTACACTAAAGAGTTGCTCTCTTCTTTACTGCCCCTCCTCCTTACTAGACATGGGGGCTCACCGCCGCCTTGCCACCCGCCTCTCGTCGCAAAAATCGATATTTTTTAAAAAAATTTTAATTTAAACTTTTACAAAACGAAAGTTCAAGTCCCACGAGGTTCAGACATAAAGTTCCTCTCCACGGTGGGCAATCACGAACTCATGCACAAAAACGAACTTTTATCTACACTGCAATAAATCAGCGATGCCAAAATCTCCATCGTCACGAAAAAAGTGAAAACTCCTGCTTCAAAAGGAACTTCCTGCGCCATCGTCAAGCGATTCCTTCTTCAGCCGCCAAGCCGAGGTCGCCATCGCAGTCGCCATCGCCGACCCCATCGTAAAGTGGTATTTTTCCAGCCGTTAAGCAGAAGACGCCACCCGTGAGTCAGCCATCTTCAGCCGCTAAGCAGAAGACGACACACGACGACGAGGTCCACAGCACGTCAATCCGAAAAACAAAAGTAACCTCCATAAAACGGAATACATCGTCCACAGAGCACGTAAGAAATTCTACTACATCGCCGACGAAACAAAACCAAAAACGACCAAAAAGGTAAAAGTTTTCTTATTTTTTATTCAAGATGTATAAAAATACCAAAAAAGAAGATTTAGTGAAAGTTGCTTTTGAATTGGACATCGTACTTCCAGAAAATCCCACGTTAACTAAAATTAAAGAGCTAATTGAGTCCAGTGAGACCTACACGAAAGATAACGAATTCGTTAAAAATTTAATTGCACAAACGGTTGATGAAAGAAATGTTAAACTAGAAATTGAAAGAAATAAATTAGAAGTCGAAAAAGTAAAACTCGCTCAAATAGAACGAAATATAGAACTAGCTACTCTTCAAAACAATGCCGAAACTCAACATAATATTTCGAAAAGTTCCGAAACCGATGATTCACCTAACATCGAAAATCTTATTCGTTCTGTTAAAACTCTTTCAATGCCAATCCCTAGCCGTCCAGAAAATTACAGCTTATTTTTCGCATCGTTAGAACGAGCATTTAATACGAAGAATATTTCGGATGAGTTATTGAAGTCAGAAATACTTATAAATATGTTAGGCGAAAAAGCAAATCACATTTTATTAAATATTTCGGATAATGATATCCAAGACTACGAAAAAGTCAAAAATACAGTGCTACGTCAGTTCCAACCAACCGCACAGGATTGCCTAATTAATTTTCGCCGTATGCAAAGACTCGCAGATGAGTCACACACGCAGTTTGCTTCACGATTGCAAACAACTTTCGCATATTATTGCAAGATTAGAAAAGTCAGTGACTTTGACACTTTATGCCAATTAATGGTTTCAGATAAATTGTATTCTACACTTGACCGAGAGACTCAGTCATACATAGCTGTCACACAAGGCGAAGAATGGCTAAAGCCAAATGATCTTGCACAAAAAGTTGATATATATTTTACTTCACAGCGTAAATCTCTAAGCGAAGTAAACCGTCGCCAACACAACAATAACACCTATCAACAACAACAAAACAACAGACCACCATACAATAATAGGCAACCATACAATAACTTTCGTAGACCACAAAATCAAAATTCCCGTGGAACAAATAATAATCGCTTCAATCAACGCAATGTAAACAACCAACGATCTGAAAACGAGTCACACGAGAATAACAGTCCAGTATTACAAATAGCTCCAACAGCACCCAAACCACGTGATCACGGTTCCCTTCAATATGAAAATGTACTACTTAACAATAAAATTACGCGCGCTATTATTGACAGTGGATGCACTCATATTTGTGTCAAAGCCGATTGTTTACCCAAAACAACAACATATGATGATGAAAATATCACATTAGAATCTGCATTCGGCGACACGTACACCGCCAAATCCGCCAAGGTAAAACTCTCGTTGCCACAAAGACAACCGAAAACATACGATGCCGCTATTTGCGAGAGTTTATTTTCAAATCTAATAATCCCCCCTTCAATTTTCCATGAGCTAAAAAGATCACAAAATGAAAATGCAGTCGACCCTCCAAAAACAAATAATACCACGCAACCCGAAATCAAAGAAATAAAAAACAAATGTCAAAATACTATTCACATCGCTCCGAAACAAGTCGCAGACGAAAAGTCTACGAATCCCGCTGGCGACTATGGGTCTACGAACGAAGAGAGCGTACGAGACGACGCGTCAATCACCTGTCAACCAGACGTTAGGGCACACCCACGAACATGCCACAACCAATCAGAGACGGAGGAGGAGCTATCGAATGCAAATTCGCCCGCTCACTTCGAGTACGAAGAGAGTAGATTTTTTTTAGCGGAACTAGATGATGTGTCGAACCGATTAAATTTGGATAACGCCACCGGTAAAAGTTTAGCCTATTTTCCCGTAAAACACACTTCGGCGAATGATCTTACGTCCACAGTGGATTGTGACTACGGTAATGACTTATATTTCACACACGTTCATAATACGGATATGAAGAAACGTTTTTCACATTTAATTGAAGAATATAATTCGAACAAATTAACAGATTTAGGAACTTATGAACATCAAATTTTCGCTTCAGACGTACAAGGGGACAAGCCCATATTGCAAAATGTAAACAAACCATTGGACACTACGGGGACCAACCCAATATTTAGTATTGTAAGTGATGATACGCTTTTTGAAGATGAATTTTCTCACATATCTGATGCGAATATACGAAACACTATTATGAAGATGATTAAAACTTATAAACCGAATAAAATTAAAAGTACTAATTATCAAATGAAATTAATTCTGTCAGATGACACACCTATATTTCAAAGACCACGCCGTCTTGCATTGTCAGAAAAAATTGAGGTAAATAAACAAATTAAGGAAATGTTACAAAGTGGAATAATTCGAGAAAGTTTTTCAGATTTTTGTGCTCCTATAGTTTTGTGTAAGAAGAAAGATGGTTCAACACGTTTAGCGATAGATTTTAGATTGATTAATCGGAATATCGTAAAAGAAAGATTTCCTTTACCCCTCATCGAAGACGTTTTTGACAAATTACAAGGTGCATCTGTCTATTCGAACCTTGACTTAAGAAATGGTTTCTATCACGTTGATGTTCATGAAGATAGTCGTAAATACACTTCTTTTGTAACACCAGACGGACAGTACGAGTTTACAAAGATGCCTTTTGGACTATGCAACGCACCATCTGTTTTTCAAAGATTTATCCAAATTGTTTTTCGAGATCTTTTAGAAGATGGAACTCTGATTCTCTATCTTGATGATTTGATTGTACCCTCATCTGATGAGTTTGAAGGTCGACAAAAGCTCAAAAAAGTTTTACAAGTTGCTTCGGACTATGGACTTGAGTTTAATTTCAAGAAGTGCAATTTTCTACAACGAAAAATAACTTTTCTCGGACATATCTTGGAAAAAGGTACAATTCGACCATCGTCACACAAAACAAATGCTGTTTTAAGTTTCCCTCAGCTTAAAACGACGAAAGATATTCAATCCTTTTTAGGTCTGACTTCGTACTTTAGAAAATTCATAAAGAACTATGCAGCCATTGTAAGGCCACTAAGTGATCTTTTACGGAACAACACACCTTTTCACTTTGGCACAGAACAACAGCAAGCTTTTCTACAACTAAAACAAGCACTCTCCACAGAACCTGTGTTACACTTATACAAACAGGGCTCACCATTACAATTACACTGTGATGCTTCATCTAAAGGTTTTGGTGCTATTTTGCTTCAAGCTGACAACGAGAACAACCTGCATCCCATTCACTATATGAGTCGTAAAACATCACCACAAGAAGAAAAGTATACATCATATGAATTAGAAGTTTTAGCAATAGTAGAATCATTAAAGAAATTTCGACACTATCTTGTAGGCACAAAATTCAAAATCTTCACTGACTGCCAAGCGTTTCAAAAAACAATGTCCAAAAAAGAACTGCCTCCTAGAGTTGCCAGATGGGCAATGTTGCTAGAAGATTTTGACTACGAACTAATTCACAGACCAGGACAGCAGATGAAACATGTCGACGCACTTAGCCGTTATCCTGTCATGACAATACAAGTTGATGACACAACCAGAAAAATCTGCGAAGCTCAGTCAAAGGATGAGTTCACACTAAGCATTAAACAACTACTAGAACACTCTCCAACATCAGAATACAAATACAAAAATAATATTCTTTACAAAATAGTCAATGACCAAGAGCTTTTAGTAATACCACAAGACATGCAAAAACAAATCGTACAAATTGAACACAATAAAGGACATTTTGGTATCAATAAAACTGAAGCTTTAATTAAACAACAATTTTATTTCCCAAACATACGTAAAACTGTCGAAAGCGTAATATCCAGCTGTGTACCATGCATACTTGCCTCACGAAAAACAGGAAAACAAGAAGGATTTCTCCATCCCATTCCTAAAGGTGACATTCCATTAGACACATACCATATAGATTTTCTAGGCCCACTGCCAAGCACAAACAAAAACTACAAGTACATATTCACTGTGGTAGACGCCTTTACAAAGTTCATTTGGATATATCCTGTCAAGTCAACATCTGCAAAAGACGCTTTGGACAAACTTCAACTTCAGCAAACCACCTTTGGAAATCCTAGACGAATAATATCAGATCGCGGATCAGCTTTCACTGCAACAGAATTCAAGAAATACTGCGAAGATGAGAAGATTGAACATATCACAATCACTACAGGTCAGCCAAGAGGAAACGGTCAGGTTGAAAAATTCCATGGAACGCTAATTCCAGTTATCTCCAAGTTATCCCTTGATGATCCGAACAAATGGTTCAAGCACATACCAGCTGTACAACGTGTAATTAACAGCACTATCTCTTCAGCTACTAGGTACACACCCTTCGAGCTTCTAACAGGAGTTAAAATGAAAAATAAAGAAGATCTTAACATCAAGAAAATTTTAGAAGAACAACATGTACACTCAGTCGTCCAACATCAACAACAAATGCGCAAAGAAGCCAAAGCAAATATATTGCAACAACAAGAACAGAGCAGGCACAACTATAACACTCGTCGCAAGACTGCTACCAAATACAAACTTGATGATATAGTCGCCATCAAACGTACTCAGTTCGGGACAGGCTTAAAACTTCGTCAAAAGTTTTTTGGCCCATACGTCGTGACTAAAGTTCGCCCAAACGACAGATATGATGTACGCAAAACCGGTACAGGTGAAGGACCAACATGCACATCCACATCTGCCGACCAAATGAAGAGTTGGGCAAAAACCTGAACTTTGACTTTTATTTTACAAACTTTCTGAAGTCCAGAACTTTATTTTTTTCTCCCAAATTGTGCTAAGAACTTTTTGCACAGACTTTAAAATTTATTTTTACTTACTTGCTAAGTTAATGTTATAAGTGTTTTCTTCTATTTCATAATTTTCAAAAGAGAATTTTAAAGTGAGTTTAGAATAATTTTCTAGAGAAATGCTTAAAAGTATTTTATTTGTTTATGCTAATTTTTATAGTTCTTTTCAGTTTTAGCAGTGAATTTATGTGTATTATTTGCTAAGTGTTTACGTTTAATTTTTATCTTGCTACATGTTTACTTTTAATATTTAGATAGCATGTTTTTATCTTATTCAATTGCTATTTGTCGGGACGACAAACGTCAGGATAGCAGAGTGTTGTATCAGCGCCATCTATCGGCCACTTATTGAAACTCTGCCCTTAACCGCCATCTTTTTGTCACTAGTAAAGGCGGTAAGGGTGGAGAGAGGATGTAATTCTTCAGAGCTGCACCTTATTAAATGGATATTTCTACACTAAAGAGTTGCTCTCTTCTTTACTGCCCCTCCTCCTTACTAGACATAAATAAGGGGCATATGGCACTGGTGTGTATGTTAAGTCTGACGTGGCCCTAAGTCAAGAGGCCGCGGACTGTACATACATGGAGTCCATTGAACCTGACCATTACTTTTTGTTTTCCTCTTTAATTGGTGACCTGCGCTGCGGCGTGACATGTAAGCTTCGCCCCCTTTATTAGTTAGACCTAGAGTCACTAGAGAGGAAAATTAGACCAATCAACTAGACAGAGGCTTAAAATTACAAGGCCAATAACACTGGTAAGACATTCCAAAGCCAAAACTCAATTTTCGAATTTTACAGGATATTATAACGATCGCAGGCAACTTTAATACTTGTAAGGGCATCTCTTATATCGGTACGTTTTTATACACAAAAATAACTTACGAATTCTACATCGAAAATTGCAAAACACTAAATTTGCTATTTGGGAGATATACCCCTATTGCTCTGATGTACAAATCAAGTAAGACGCTCGCTGATACTTGTAGCTACAGCAAGGGATTTATCTTTTAAAAAATAAATAGGCGGGGAGTTTTCTGTCGCTGTATATCCAAGATACGCTTTATTAAATACACAAAAGCTATCTACAAAAAAATCCATTAGATAATGTCACATCATCGCTACCATAGATGTGTTGATAGAAATATTGAAATACACACTTAAAAATCTATAAACATATTTTTTCAGAGACTAAGTCGCAACAGGAAAGTCAAAAAAAAAATTCTAATTAATAAATAAAATACATAGAATCTTTTAGAAAAATTATAATTTTCCAGTAAAACCAATTGGCAACTATATATTTATCTTGGAAAGCTTACTCATCTTATTTAACAAAAATATTTTATAATTTTCAAATAGTTGTTTCAATTAATGCAATTATAATTCAGACTTATGCAGAAAAAATATTTTCAAAACATATTATATTAATTACTCACTATTATTTATGTAAAATCTAAGAAGGGAGTAACTGAGACAACAAGAATGAAAAATGGAGCAATTTAATATAGCAATATTGAAGATGTCCGTCCGCCCGTGCCCCCTTACTAAAATTGGTTTTATAAGTCGGATTTTACAAAATGCTTTTTTTTTTGTTAGAAAGGTACAAAATTTGAGAGTGCAGAGACCTATTTGCCATATTCTTAGTCCGTCTTTTTGTACGTCCGGACATCTGCCTACCAGTTTCGGAATAACGTCATAAAATGTAGCACAATGTGATTCTTTGAAGATTCATAATTTGTTTGTTAAGAAAGCAGCAAAGCATTTCATTTATTTTTGCAAAAAAAAGCCGCTTAGTTTTAATTTACATTTATTCATTTATGAATGCAATTTGGAGTTGTTTCATGTCTTGTTCTTGCTAAATATTCCGAAATTATCGAGATTGTGTACAATTTTAGTGTTGCTACTCAAGAACAATTAAGCAGATGCTAGGAAGATTTTATCCAAGCAATTTTACATAATTATTCTTCGAAATGCAAATAGATAAAGAATATTAATTTAATTTGGGGAGGGGGGGAGATTATGCAAAAAAGTCAATTTTGGCTTTGAAAAGTTTACACTAAATGATGTTTGGCGAGGGTTTTTCTAAGGTGTATAAATCTTGTGCGGAAGAGGTTCTAGGTGACAGTTATTGTTAGAAATATACATGTTTTATTGTAAGAATTTCAGTGACTATTTTTAAGTAACAAGAAAGTAGGCTATTTTGGTTCTTTTAGCACCTCTTGTTAAAGTACTTATTTTACTCTTCGTTTTAACTAAAGGAATAAAAATAAGAAAAAAAGTGGTCCGATTTAAACAAATTAACGAATCTAATAAGAAATACCATTCAAACGAAGAAAGATCGAACATCCGTGCCAAAATAAGTCTATTTGTATGCAAATATTTTAACAGGGAATTGTTAACGAGGGATTCATGCATACGAAACGAAACATCCGGCAAGGCCTGGATTCTGCAAGGTCAAAAAAGGAGGAGATAAAAGAAAACATAAGAAAAAGATTATAAGAACCGTAAAACGACAATGAAATAAACAAAGCTTTACAGCTTCGTTCTACTACTATATGAGTCATCCTGTATTTTTATTACCATGGACTTTTTTTTATATGATTATGTATAATTATATCTTAAAACCAACTAATTAAATCTTATTTTTTACAAAGCATTAAAGTAAAACATAATATTTTAATATAAGTATGTAAACTCTAAGACAGTGATAGTGAAACCTGAATAATAGTCCAGGCAACGAAGAGTTCTAGAGGGAAAGTTTTGGAACACAATTTTTGACTTCATAACTTTATATAGACTAGGTAGGAGGTAAACATATCAAAAGTCCCCGCCCCTAGCCCCTGTGCTGAAGGGGGGAGGGGGGGTTGAATGTCCCATTTTTCGGTTTTTCGCTTATATCTCGAAAACTATGCGTTCTAGCGATATAGTTGTAATACACAAAAAGAAAGCTGATTAAATTTGCTACATGCTGCACCCCTCAAGTGTTTTAATATCTTGTATAGTTTTTGAGATATCCGCTCTTGAAAGTCAGTAATTTTGGAGAAAACACTTCTCCCCCCACATTTTTCCTCTTTTTTGACCAGATAATTCTTCAATAATGCACCGAAACACTAAATTTTGGCCCTAGAGTGGTAGAGAATTTAATTCTTTTCAATAATATATTTTGTTTTTTTTATTTTATCTATTTTCCTTCAAATTTTAAAGCGGTTTCTGGCAGCAGTGGCGGGAAGCGGGTACTGGCATCTGGCAGTCCCATAGAGCTAATGCATAAGTTTTGAAATCGCAACTTATGCAAAAGAATTGCTTTGCCATGTTATTCCATTTTCACAAGGTATTAGAATCATCATAACATCAATTTAACACAAAATTGAAAAGAAAATAACATCCGGTTATTTAATTATTAATTATTAAAGTTTTAAATTAGTGGCGCCATCTGCTGTATATTTTTGACATTTTTAAATTTCAAAACTATATAATTAAATAACTAAATAACATTTTCGTTTCGAATTTATGTCATTTCAATGTTACGTTGATTCCCTTACCTGGGCAAAAAGGGCTAAACATATGGCAAAGCATTACATCAGCGGAAGTTGTTATTCCAAAACTATTGCAGTAGCTCTATGGGCTGACAATCCCTCTTATGTACACTTATTCTATACTGAACGTCTAAATAACACTGATACTCATTTTGTAGGCACGTTGTTATTTTTATATTTTATCTATTTCATTTCTTTCCTCGAACCCCAGAGGAAAAATGGTCAGATGATCCCCCTGTTCTTCATCTTCGGGGTCAACTTGAGAGCCCCAATTGCGGCTAGTCCCCTGGGATTTTGGCATTCTGAGGAACATTTGGGACTTGATTTTTTACACCTACAGTTTGAGCTGGTACAGACTTTCATGTATCTGCAGAAAATGATTTTCAGAATATCGTCAGTTGCTGCTGCTAACTCACAGTGCACTGAGATCAAGCAGTTATTCTCAATCTTCCAATCATACACCTGAGGAGGCAGGCCATTTCCCAGCACAGCTCAACTTGGTGTAATATTGGGAGGTAATACTGTTTTACTGCTTCCTCGGTGGGAAGACGACGATATATCAGGCTTGATGGTGGCCCCGAATTTCAAGAATGAATTATACCTGGGGAAGGCCTCTTTCGTTGGAGCCCCATAACACCTCAAGATGTAGGTATTGCCTGCCTTTTGTAATTGATAGGTGGTTAAGGAAGGGTGTGAAAAGACCGCTGCTGCTTTCTGAACCTCTGACGACTTCGTACACAACTTCGCAAATGCAATCCTGCTTTTTCGAAATACGAAAGATGTGGTGTCTCATCCAGCTAATGTGTTAACAAAAATGGAACGTCCTAAACCCAGTTGCTGAAGATCTTGGGATGAGAATAAAAAAATCTTTTGTCTTCCCACGTCCAGGCTATGAAACCGATGTAATTATGCGCATCAGCTGTAGCCATCAAGAGGACTGTGAGGTTGACACAAAATATTAAAGTATAACAACGTGCCTGTAAAATAAGTATCTGTCTTGTTTCCGACATTATAACAGCCGTATGCCACATCCACTATCAGAACGTCCACATCACTTTCTGCTCGAAGGGTCCTACATCCAATTGTCCTCAAGCTACACCTTAAGTATGTTGATGAGACTATTTTATTTAAATTGTTCGACAGAAAATCATCTTGTTTGACGTTTATCTTGGTGTCTTCAGTGAAAAAGATATCAACCGACTTCTTGATTCGATAGCTCTTCTGCTGGTCCCACTGCACAGTGAGCTAGCAGCAGCACCTGACGATGCTCTGAAAATTATGTTCGGACGATGCAAGAAAAACTGTGTCAGCTTAAGTATAGCAGCAAAAATGGCAAGCCTCAAAGGTCCCAGAGCATGCCAAACTTACCATTATAACAGCGTCAATGGGGTCCCTCAAATTGACTCCGAAGATGAAGAACAGGAATAGCATCTGACCGTTTTCCCACTGGGGTTTGACGAATGAAATTAAATAGATAACATGTTAAAGTAACAACGTGCCTACAAAATGAGTATCACTGTTATTTAGACGTTCAGTATAAGAAAAGGGTACATAGGAGGTGTTGTCAGTCCCATAGAGCTAATGCATTAGTTTTGGAATAACAACTTCCGCAGATGTAATGCTTTGCCCCTTTTTGCCCAGGTAAGGGAATCAACGTAATATTGAAATGAAATAAATTCGAAACGAAAATGTTTATTAGTTATTTAATGATATAATTTTGAAATTTAAAAATTTCAAACATATACAGCAGATGGCGCCACTAATTTAAAACTTTATTAATTAATAATTAAATAACCGGATGTTATTTTCTTTTCAATTTTGCGTTAAATTGATGTTATGATGATTCTAATACCTTGTGAAAGTGGAATAACATGGCAAAGCAATTCTTTTGCACAAGTTGCGATTTCAAAACTTATGCATTAGCTCTATGGGACTGCCAGTACCCGCTTCCCTCAACACTGAAACCGCTTTAAAATTGGAAGGAAAATAGATAAAATAGTAAAATAAGATATATTATTGAAAAGAATTAAATTCTCTAACACTCTAGGGCCAAAATTTAGTGTTTCGGTGCATTATTGAAGAATTATCTGGTCAAAAAAGAGGAAAAATGTGGGGGGAGTAGTGTTTTCTCCAAAATTACTGACTTTCAAGAGCGGATATCTCAAAAACTATACAAGATATTAAAACACTTGAGGGGTGCAGCTTGTAGCAAATTTAATCAGCTTTCATTTTGTGTATTACAACTTTATCGCTAGAACGCATAGTTTTCGAGATATAAGCGAAAAACCGAAAAATGGGACATTCAACCCCCCTCCCCCCTTCAGCACAGGGGCTAGGGGCGGGGACTTTTGATATGTTTACCTCCTAACTAGTCTAAACAAAATTATGAAGTCAAAAATTGTGTTCCAAAACTTTCCCTCTAGACCCTTTTTTCAGCCTTCGTTGCCTGGACTATAAAGGAATTTCATGCTCAATATCAATAAAATTATAGTAGTAGAAATCGACTGTTGATTTTCTTTACTTCACAAGATCACAAACTTAAATATGAATCTTCAAAGCTGTTTAGTTTAATGCTAGACTGACGGTTTAGTTTTCCGAACAAAATGAAAATGTTCGATATTTTTATATCTGTTATTTTTATGGCAATAAAGATTTTTTCTGTATAATGTAGTCTTGAAAAAGGACAACATATTGGAATATTTTTTACTTTAAAAAGAGAAGGGAGTTTCCGTTATTTTTTTACACTTATTAAACTACAATAAATGATGCATATAATAAATTATACATAGGTTTTTATCAATTATAAATAGCATTTTAAGGTATCAGATCACCTTTTTTCAGCAAAAATCGACTAAATATCAAACATTTGTGGGTTTTTTTTTTCATTTTAATATAAAATAAACGTTTAGCTTTCTAAATCTGTTTCATTTAAGTTTCTAGTTTTTAATAGAAACGAATTTATAGCACTTTAAAGCTTTTTTTTGCTTGTTTTTGCAGTTTTTTTTTTCAAAACACATTACGCAAAACATAAAAACTGAAGTTCTTTATTATCAATTGCATCCAAATTTTTGCAGTAGTTTTGTAACAGTATGAAAAAGGTTTTGAACTAAAATCGCGTAAAACTATTAAAAATTGGATATTTTAAAACTATTTACATGCTTGTTATGCACTTGTTTCTATGTGTTTTCGGTATAATACTACAAACTTTTGCCTATAAATACATTTGGGGCACTGATATCTTAATGATTTTAGTTCATAACCCAAATTAATGTTTGTTAAGCATATTTAAATCTGAACGATTGAAAAAAATTAAACATTTGTAAAGATATGTTTTGCATAAGTGTGATTTTTTTTAAAGCATATTTTAGCATAAGTTTTCACAAATACTGAAAAAAAAAAAAAAATTATTGATTTACTTGCTTAAAACTAGTTTTACATTCATAACTAACAATAAAATTGCTTAACGTCATGGAAGGAATAGAATTTAAAGAAAATTGCTGTCAAAGGTGATCAGCCTCCTTTATATTATTTGGTTGCATTATCAGAAAGTTTTTGTGATAAAAAAAATGATATCAAAATGTTTTGCATAAATAAAGGAATTTTTCTCAGAGATTCATAAAAGCCTGAGGATTTGAACGGACATTTTAACTGGGCATTAGCCCCAACTTAAAAATACCAGGGTCTTTTACATCTCTAATCACAGCTGTTCCCAAAAACCATCAAAACGTTATTCATAGTCTTCATTTTCTATTGCTTAGTAAGTTTTTGCCGGGCAAATTATAATTATTAGATTTTAAAAAGAAAATTTAATTCTATACTATACTTTTTCATTCATAGCAATCAATGATATATTCTAGATCTACTGCTCCAAGTGCTAACAGATCTCAGTGAGCACAACAAATTTTGTCTCCTGTAAAATGACCCAGCAATGAGCAATAGCAAAAAGTATGTCATTGAAAGACATATTTAGAGCTTCATTGCTAATTGATGAAGATAAAGCTCTTAAAGAACATTAAAAGGAGCCAACGCCAACAACCCTTGTTAAAAATGGGAAAAGCCAAATAGTTGTCACCAAATAGCTACAAATTACATCAATCTAATTAAAATAAAAATCCGTATTTTCACAAAGGCTCATTTTATATTTAATGTATGAAGAGTAAAAGGGAAGAACCCCTTAATTGCCTGGGAATCTGGTAGCATCAGGTCTGCTTGGCGAAGATAGTGAGTCATTGCCTAAACTTGTGTGAAAAAAAACAGTTTTTCCTTGGTTATTATCATGCGGAACACATGCTTACTATTTCTATGATCGAGACTTACGCCAGATAATGGTCTGATGCTTGAACCATGGAAGAACTAAGGGAGAAACTTGTTTCCAATAACCAAGCCTACCTGCCAAGTAGACCTCAATACGGATAGATTCCCTGTTGATGAAGGGTTTTTTCCCCTGGTACTCTTCATATGGATGATCAATTTATTGAAGAGAAAATCTTTAATTTGAACTGCTAACTTAGTAACTTTTTATAAACCTGTTCCTATTTTGTCTATTATACAAAACTTTGGAAATATTTCTTTATATTTTAGAGAATAAGGTACACTGATATTAGTCATAAAGTCAGAGATTAGTCATTAAGGAAAGTCAAACACTCTAGCCTTTCTTCCACTTCCCACGTAAAGTCTATAGAACAGTTTTAAAGACATACTTCTACCTTTAACTTTAGGTTTGTCAACTTGTGGTTCTTTTTACAAAACAAAACCAAAAAGATTTCTAGGAAAGCCTTAAACCCCACAGTCCAACCCAGTTACATCAAAAAATCATTTATAAATTCAAAAAGTTTATGCCCTTGAATTGCATACCAACAATGTCATCTAGCAGTAAAATTTGTTATACATATGCATTTTTGTACATTGCTTTAGTTAATCAATTTAATGTATTAGCTGCACTCAAGAAAAGTTTAGCTGTACTCTAGAAAAACGACATCAAGTTAAAGTTTATTATAGGAACAACCCAGGAACTTAGCCTCATATCATATAAGTGGCATAGACCAGAGCTGATCTTTTATTTGTCTTCACTGTCACAATTTTAAGACTTCATGCACATTTGGACTGCAAGCAGATTGAATGTGCATCTTTCTCGCATAGAAAAATTTGGAACAGCTATGGCATAAGGGCCGGCCCTGATTTACCAGTTTTATCTATGCTGCCAAGCAAAACATAATTTGGTACTCTTCCATTTAACACACACACCACCGACTTAAAATTTCAATGTAAAAGATAAAGGGTCAATTATGACAAGCTGATTAAATCATGATACATAGATTTCAAAATATTAAGTTGCCATCCATTATGAAACCCTGATCACACATGACTTCAACTCATGCGACTTCATGTATACCAAATCTAGAATATCGTGGATTAGGATTTCATTCAAATTATTGCCTGAAAGTTTTACTTTGGATGCTAAATTCGAATTTAGTGCCAGACATTGAACGGCTAAGTTACTATGCTTTTAAGATTACCAATGACTTTTCCAAACAGAGAGTCTGTGGTCTCGCTTATCACAGGATTTTTTTTAATTATATCTACAGTTGGCAAGATTTAATTTGATAAATGCATTATATTGTGTCAATAATATGACATCTTAGCTAATTAATTGACAGAAGTGCCAACTCAGCATCTATAAATCAAACAATATCGAACCGCATCCTTTAATCTAATTATGTATTTGTGAAAACAAACACTTTTGATTTAGATATTTTAACAGTTATGTGAACATCGAAAACAATTTTAACCATTTCTTTTCAAACTCATGAGATGACAACACTCCAAAATGCTACAAATAGACTTCTTAATACCAAATACCACATTCAAAAGTAATCAGTTACAAAATTCTTCATGAAACTTTTAAATTATTTTTAGAGGAAAATAAAAAATACAACAAATAAGTCTAACTAAACTTTTAAGTCCCAAAGTTAAAAATGTATTCACAGTTGAGTTCTTTAAATCATTGAGTTCAATATTTTAAACTATACCAGCGAATTTTAATATATTGAAATAAAAACTCAATCAATGTGAAATAATTTCAGATTGACTTTTTATTATTTTACAATTTAAAAGGTGAGCAATATCGTACATAACAGTCCCCGTTTCTCAATTAAAACCGCAAGAAACAAAAATTATTGGTATGCTTTACCAAAGCGGCTTTACATAAGATGAAATTAAATGGAAATTACCTTTAAATGGCACTTTTATTCTTTACCAATCTCAACGCAATTTTACACTAAACTACTTTAAAATGTTTACATGTAGATGTCTAACGTCTAAAACAGAGAGTTTTACACCAACACAACACAAGCAACAAACACAAAACAGTGACAGCTAAAAGTACAGTAAATGCGCGTACAAAACATGCCTACTTCCGCCGCCATTTCCACCTATCAAAATTCGACTGAGCATACCAAAACCGGAAATTTAAAATAATTATGCTATATGGCATCGTTGGTAATGTTGGTTGGTTTGGTTTTAAATCAACATGGCTTGTTCTGGACTTGGGTGGCAACGAAATGATGAATGAAAATAAATTTGTTTCTTGATTCTCAAATTGGTGAATCAATGGCACGTAGAAACAGAGCACCGATCGAAAGAAAAAAACGGTATAAAAGCTGTAATTAAAACACGACAGAAAGGTTGGGTTAGTTTGAAGTATCATCGCAGTAGAGCTACACGATGGCTATTTGCAACGGGAGTCATAATTTAGAGCCCTAGTCAAGTGACGAGCCAGCTCTTGACATAAAAAATAACACAAACATTTTAGAATAATTTAAGACAAAAATTTTATTTATATCTGCAGTAGAACGTGAGATGTGTAGTTTTTTTTGTCATGGCATCTGTGTTGGCCAACCACGTTTACAATCTTTGCTTCCTCGTAATATTAGATAGGAATAACGTTATCGAATCCTTAAGCCTCGGTTTCCTCGGAGTCCGTCAACAGTTTTAAGCGGTCGGACTTAAGGGGTCACAGGAGTCTTAAAAATGTGCAAAGAAGGTACTACAAAACATAGTTTGATCTTTCGTGTCATTTTTTTAACTACTCAATGTATAAGTATAATTTTTGTATATGTAATTCTACAAGATTTATTTATTATAAAATAAGTTTTAAAATTTATGAAACTTTAGCCAAAACTAAAATAAATGATATTAAACATGAAGCTATTTGAACACATTGTGATTAGGCTTGCGCGGCAAATTGTGAGGTCAAAATTGAAAAAATGACCAAGAAAATGACTTTATATTGTACAAATATGTGCAAACAAAGACTTATACCTAAATTCTCAGCTCAATTTGAATTAGAAATTATTTTAAGAACTTTTTTCTAAAAAAATTAATAAAAATTTAAAAATTTTGATTTTAAATTTTTTTAAAAATAATTTCTAATTAAAATTGAGCTGAGAATTTAGGTATAAGTCTTTGTTTGCACATATTTGTACAATATAAAGTCATTTTCTTGGTCATTTTTTCAATTTTGACCTCACAATTTGCCGCGCAAGCCTAATCACAATGTGTTCAAATAGCTTCATGTTTAATATCATTTATTTTAGTTTTGGCTAAAGTTTCATAAATTTTAAAACTTATTTTATAATAAATAAATCTTGTAGAATTACATATACAAAAATTATACTTATACATTGAGTAGTTAAAAAAATGACACGAAAGATCAAACTATGTTTTGTAGTACCTTCTTTGCACATTTTTAAGACTCCTGTGACCCCTTAAGTCCGACCGCTTAAAACTGTTGACGGACTCCGAGGAAACCGAGGCTTTAGTTGTTCGGTCGGTTTGGAGCGCTTCAGTAAGGAAAGGGATAAACTTCAAAGCTGTGTTTCTCCTTGATCGTGTTTTCGATGATTTTTTGACTTTAAATTGATATAACTCAAAATCTACTGCCCATAGAGTGTCAAAATTTCCACTCATATTTTTCAAACATATATCTTTAATTTGTCTTTAGGGATTAGTTGTAAATAGTTTATTTTTTTATTTATTAATTTTTATAAAAAAAGGGAACCTGTGAAATTATTTAAAAAAACTTCAATAATTTTTAAAAAAAAAACTATGGCAAATAAGAAAAATCGGTAAAGACAGTTTGTTAAATACATTTTTCTGTTAATAAAAATGCTAAATATTTGTTTGCCAACAAATAAGTTTTTGACTTATAAAAAAAATAAGAGACATCACTTTTTGACACGTTTTATTTTTTAAAAAAATAAATAATGATAATTTAAAACCTTTGACTATCTAAAAGTGTAAGTATATTTAGTATACATTTATGGAAAAAAAATTATATTGATATCTGCAATATTAAAAAAAAAAATTAAAAGTGTCCCATACCCCCTTAAGGGCAACATCGTACGCAGCGTCGAGACTTGGAATATTCAACATGCACTCCCTCCACACAGCGTATTATTTGTCGATTTTTGCTTTTGCTTCTCGAGCCGTTTATACGACAGCAGTTATTTTGGCTATCCAGCTTTTTATTTTTTATTCAAAAAATCTTAAATTTGTGAAGTAGATACATTATGCATCGAAAATGAAATGGTTAAAAAAACAGGGAATTTTTTTTTAACTAAAATAAGGGGGGGGGGGATTAGAACCATTTAAAAACAATTACAACAAAAAAAATTTCAAAACTTTTTTTTTTGTTTAAAAAAAAGTTAACATTAAATTTTAAACATCTGAGGATGCAAACGTGAAGAATTTAGGGCCAATTTATTTCATAAAATTTTTAGTGAATTTTATTTTACCATGTTTTTCATATTTTAATTTAATTGAAACAAACATTATTTAATTCTTCAAAATACATGATAAACGTGTAAGCTGAACTTTAGTGACAAAAAATCGCAAGATTATGATTCCAACTGGATGGATGATTCTAACTGGAAAAATCGAAAGATTTTTAGATTTGATGATTCCAAATGGAATCATTAGTTGGAATCATAATTTAAACCATGCACTTCCCTAATTGTTTTTGAACAATGTAAAATAAATTTGTATTAATTTTGAGCCGTAATTTTTTTTTTAAAATAGAAGTGGTCGATAAAATATCCATTGGCTGAGATAGGTCTCTATGCCGATCAAAGTTATGTACACATTTTAGATTAAATGAATGTTTTGAATGTGATAATAATAAAAATTTGTGCATCACATCTATTTTTATCTCTAAAATGTACTTAAAGTTTTAACGATTAGTGCTGAAAAAAGGCTATCGATGCATTGAAACATGAAATAAGTTTTCCAAAATTAATTCCTTCTTTTATTTTACACATAATAAACAAGAAAATAATGCAAAGTTATGTAAAAACACCTATGAAATATCAAAATACAAAAAAAAAATGTTAAGTTGTATAGCCAAATAAAATAGAAACAATATAAAGCATAAATTTGATTTGAGCAGTAACTTTTAGTGGTAGAAAATACACAAATCTTTGTACTTTGATTGAAACAATAGAGAAAAATACTTTGTAACTTGTGCATCAAATGTATTACTTACAGGATTAAAAAAGAAATAAAGTAGTAAACTTGAGGGAGTAAACTTAGGTAGTATTTTCTATAAAAGTAGTAAGACATAGTTTACACAAACAACAAAATGCATTAACTAAAACTTAAAGTAATAATGCTTTTGTTATTTAGTACTTCCAACAAAGACAATGCTTCATGATAAATGAAACTTAAATAATTCCACAGATTTAACAGAGTAATGCCGGTTACTTATCATTGAATGAGTATAGTACAAATAAGACCTTTTTAATAATACATGAACAGTGAAACGTCCATAAGTCACTAAAACCAGGAAGACTGTGGTAATGGAGCACATCGTAACAATAAACGGAAGGCCGTTTCAAATTACAGATTAAGTATATTTGAAACTTATCTAATTAAAACACCAAAAAGTGATGTTATTCAGAACTTTAGAGTTCATCTTTAGGATTAGAAAGCTGTTCATTCACATATTTAGTTAGCTCTTTTAAACTTCTTTCACCATCGAAGGTTTTAATGTTACTCTTGTCGCTTGCAGGGACATAGAGTATTGTTGGGAAGCCATTTACCTTAAATTCATTCGGGAAGTCGTTTGCTGTTGCATCTATTTTGGCGATGGCAATTTTATCATTCTCAGCGAATGCCTTTCCAAGTTTCTTGTACACAGGCTCTAGTTTTTTGCAATGTCCACACCATGGTGCATAGAATTCTATTAAAACATCCTTTTTGCTCTTGAGGACAAGATCTTCGAATGTTTTTCCCACAACGGTTAATACAGGACCTTTGTTGTCTTTAGGAACTGGTTGAGACTTTATATGTTTAGGAATTTGACCTTTAAAGAAATATCCAGTTAGATCAGAATTTAAAAATAATGTTATTTAATAATTTGAGGAAAAAATTATATTTAAATAATTTAAGGAAAAAATAATGATATTTAAATAATTTAAGGATAAAATAATTTAAGAAAATAATATTGTTTGTGTGTGTTATCCATTAAAACTTTAAACCATTTCAACAAATACCTATTTTATAATGAAACACTTACATTTTAGTCAAAACTGAATAATAATAAGTTTTTGAATTCTGAGTATTAACTCAATATTCAAGTAAGAATATTTAATAAAATCAGAAAGTAATCTTTTTAAAACTAAGCTCTCCAAACTTGATTAAAAAAATACAATCAATTTCAAAGATAAGGTTAAAGTACAATGCACAGAGCAGAGTACAAGCTTTCAATGTAAGCATCATGCAAATTTCAGCACTCTCTAGACTGGTGGTCAAGCTTTCTAGTAGCCTTATAGAGAAGTATATTTCAATTAATGAATCAGTTATTAAAAAAATTTGAACAAACTTAGAGATTTTAGGTTGACCGACCTATAGTACATGCAAGTGCAAATTATTAGTTTAAATATACAATTAAAAACCCTTTCAGTGAAAAAGCTCCAATTTATTAATTACTTTTGCTTGTATGGACAACTATCAATGTATTTTACAGGTTTGGAAATAATTGATTCAAGTTTCAAAATACAGTTATGAATATATTATGCTTGCTCCATATCAAACTTAATTTAACCTTATTTTTATTGTCAACACTGCAAGTATTTAGAATGTCCTTTAACTTTTTTGTTAGTTATGACAAATTTGTTTATGTCGTTTATGATATACTTGACAAAAAAGCATATAAAATGTAATTACCTTCAAGCATATAAAATGTAATGTAAATGTCAAGCATATAAAATGTAATTACCTTCAAGAACATCTTCAACAAAATTCTTCAGTTCTTCAGCAGAAAAGTCCTCCACTGGTTCCATCCTATACCTAATACTTTCAGATTCAAAAAAGCCAACATTTACATCTTCTCCACTATCATCCAAGTTAAGTTGTTTCAACTCCTCTTCAAACTCTTCTTCATTCGACACAGCAAAAGTGATCCTGTCTCTGTAATCCTTAGCAACCTTGGCCACTTCCTTGCGAATCAGCTGAGTTTCTGTGCAAGTGATAAATGAATTGTTATTAATATTGTCAGTGCAACAATTTATATCTCTAACCCTCTAAGACAGGGGTTCCCAACCTTTTTGCACCTGTGTACCACTTGACTTTTTGAGAAATTTTGGCGTACCACCTGACCTAAATATTTTAATAAACATATAATATTTACTCTTCTAAAAGTGCTCAAAGGCTTTTTGAATTAAATTCCTGAGAAAAATTTACATTTAATGATTAGATATTTGTTTTATTTCTAACATGTTTTTAATAAAGAAGAAATAAAAAGATTAAAATGGTATTAATTTAAATTTTTATTTATTATCTATAGGTCTAAAACCGTACAAATTAAAAGTTAGTGCTAACTTGGCAAAAAATTAATCATACAAAATATATTTTTATAGTCTTTATGTGAAAAATTGTTGTTAATTAAAATATCAACATTAGGAGTGGAGTAATGGAACTTATCTTCATTCTTATAAGTCCTCTTCAACACTTATTCTGATTCTATGTTTATTTTTTATATACAATAGTTCAGAAAATCCACTCTCACACAAGTAACTCCTAACCAATAGCATCAAAAATAACGGAATATGAGGGAGAGCAAAGGGTACTCGGTTTAACATCCGATCCAGAAGTTAATTAAAGATTTCTCTTTAAAATAACGAGTATATGTTTGTGTGCTCATTGCTCATACAAAAAGAAGCTGTTAAGAGTATCATGTAGCCCCATCATGCACATGTAAGACCTGAAATGTACCACCGGAAGGGAACCCCTGCTCTAAAAGATATGCAAGTTAGCTGAAGCGTAAACTTGTTGAGATTAAAAATTCAAACTTTTAACCAAAAAATTACTTTCTTTGATTTTTTAAAAATTACATATCTGTTGCAGATGATAATAAATAACTCCTCCATGATTCAAATCTAAAAATTTATAAATTTAAAAAAAAGTGTGGCAGGAAATCTAACAGTCAGGTAATAAGTTTATTATGTCTGTACCTTTCAGAACCTTAAAATACACACAATGCGCCTCCAAATAATTTTATAAAATGAAATATTAAATAGATAAAAGATAACAAAAATATTTGAATTTCATATTCAAAAGTAAAAGCAGGGCAATAATACAGTTACACAATTCTGTATACCAATAAGTAGAAAAAAAAACTTAAATTATTTTCCACAATGTTACTTTACATGTTAAAACTTTACTTTATTAAAACTATTAATCAAAAAAGAATGTTTTTTTTTTTAAAAAACGCTTTCCATTAAAACATTACGTTAAGATAATATGTGCTTTCTTGAAGGTTAAACTAGCAATATCAAGTTTTAAAATGCAACCAACTTACGGGCTCTATGATCAAAACTGAAATCCACATCATAATATACTACAACAAGTGGGTGTTTGTCTGAGTATTTCCACAAGCTTTTGCGACTCCTTTCACCTACTAGTGATAGAGAATGCTTTTTTATAAAGTTCATAATATCTTCAGATGAGGCTTCTACCTATGAAAATAAATGTGAAAAGTTAAAAATGCATAAATATGATAATTTTTTTTAAATAAAGAGAAAGATAAAAGGTAAAAACACCAATAAATGTTAAAGAAAATTTATCTTTGGTGAGTAATAATTGGTAGACAATTAGCTGAGGCAAAGTACTTTAAATACAAAGAATGGTAACTTATACAATAGTACTTCTAAAATTTTTGTTTAATTTAACCATTTAAACTCGAATGCAACCATAACAAATATAAATTAATACAGATAAATTGTAACTAGGAGTGCATGACATGACTTTCAACAACCACTCAATTTCAAGTTAATTAAATATCCTATAAAGAAATATCAATAACTTTAGAACCTAAAAAGTTCTATGGCAGGCTACCCTTTGTGCATGTGGGATTTTCCCAAAACCTTATTATGATGCCCGACAGGTACTGGAAACTTGTGTCCCAAATTTGAAGTCTTGTTTTTCAACAATACCTCCACAACTAAAAAAAATGTCTATGGCAGCAACCTTTTGCTCATGCACAATTTTCTCAAAAACTTTATATAAAAGTTCGACAGGTACTAGAAATTTGTACCAAATTTGAAGCGCATAGCTCTTTTAGTTCATGCTGCAGAGTGGTTGCAAACAGTCTGACAGATGGACTGATGTTCAAAAAACTATTTTTTTAGAATAACTACCCACTAAGATATGTAGAAAACACAACATTTCTATTTTGTATTTTCAAATCATCACAATACTTTCATAATTTTATGTTTCATATTAGGTAATTGAATTTTATAATTGATTTTTTTTAATTTAATATACTTGAAAAATTACAGGTACTGGGAAAAAAGAAAAGATAATTTACTGTATGAATAAATTTAAAAGAAAAAAAATACCATAAGTATTCTATACTTACATCATCAAGTTCAAAACGCATAGGTTCAAAGTCAGTAGCAAACAGTTCAGGAAGGAATACTATAATTTTAGGATCCTTGAAGCCAAAATGCTGTCTAATATCAACCGAAAAACTGTGTAAGAAGTTGAATTTACTCCTTAATTTATTTGCTGTAAAAAATATAACAGAATAAAGATCATAAAAATAATGTTTGCATACTTTCAAATACCAGTAGGTTTTTATGTAAAATTAAATTTAAAAATTGATGATTTCAAAAACTAATGTACAAATGAAGAGAACAAAATTGTTATTTCAACCACCATTAAATTTAATCCATGTTGTTGTGAAGCAGCAAGTTAGATTGGAAAACATAAAGGAAAAGCTATGATTATAATGACAAGTCTGGATTTGGCAACATATTATGTTATTTAGCGGCAAAAACACCCAAATGTGATAAACTTTCCACTTTATATTTGAAACAACTTGATAGGCAAAGCAACCCTAGGTTAAATTTTCAAGCTTGCCCAAAGTCACAAATGAACAGATAGGCCCATTATATCATAGCAGTACCAACACACTATAAATACAATATAACTATTTAAAAAAAATACAAACCTGCTTCAACAAATTGTTCGTAAAATGCATCAGCATCTGAATTAAAAAATCCAACTACCGTTGGATCAGTCTTTCCCAAGTTGCTCTTTAAAGCTTTAACAGAAGAATAATATTGACTAGGTGGCTTGGCTTGTTCTTTCATGTAAGCAATTATACCTGAAATAGAAATTTATTAATCACTAGAAATTTTAAGAATGTGAATCAACGGTTAAATTGCAAAGAAACATAATGTATTCAGTTTATTACATTTAAATTTAGTTATTTTTAAATGCTACCATATTAAATTTCTTACTTCTTTTACTTGATAAATATATTTTTTAAAAAACATCAAGGGGTAACTTTAATTCTGCAAGGAAACTTTGGCCTAAGCACAAAAGCAACACACTGACTTTCTTCTTGATTTTTTTTTACTCAGGCAGATATTGTGCTATCTTTTTGACAGCCCAACAAAATAATTTCAATAACTTTAATAACATACATTATTTATCTTGTTTTTAATACATTTAATCTTGGATTTGCATTTTATTTAAATTAGTATTTATTCCCTTAATTGCAGTAATATTTTTAGGTTAACTTTTGTCCCATTTATTTAATACATCCTGCATATTTGATCTGAGTTATTTGTTTTGATTGCATAAGCTATTTGTTGATCATTAATACTGTTTATCATTTATTGAAATGCTTTCTACATAATAGTAAACAATTTCTATCTATTCTCCATAAGATATAACTTTAGTCATTTGATCATCGCAACTTATAATTATCTTTAGTATGTTTACATAATGGTTTTACAATTTACATGCAATATTTACTTAATTACTGACTATATGTATCTTAATTGGTGTTAAATAGTTTTATAATTGCAACCTAAATACTTTACAACATAAATTCCAGCATTAACTTCGCTAGTATTTAATATTTTCCTGTTTGTTTAGCGATTACTGATTTGTGTAAACTAACAATTTTACAGCTAATTTTGTAATTTTCAGTATCAAAATCAATTTATTGTATTTTTATTTCCATATTGTATTATTCTACAAAAAATTCCCTATCTAGCAGTAGCGAGTACCTGGATTTTCACTAAATTTTTAGTTAGTTATGCCTCGTTCAGTCTTCTATTTTTTTCGCCTTTTCTTGATCGCCAGCCATTTTTTTCGGTAGCCATACTTCCGGCCTCCTCAAAGTTTCCGCGCCTTTTCCTGGCGTCCCTGAAGGACTCTGTGATTGGTCAGAAGTTTCGTCCGCGTCTCGGTCATGGGGTTTTTCGGCGTGACGTAGGTTTTTTTCTTAACGTTTATATCGATATTTTAGCCTTTTAATCGTTTTCGTTACCGGTTTTGGAGGGTGCTTAAATACTTCGAGCGGGCAGAATTCGACGTCTTTTGCTAAAACTCACTGCTTGGAAGACATGTAATTTCGTGGATCGTCCGATGGAAGAAAACCGACAATCGGCCTCAACCACTAGTTCCGAGATTGTCGTCGCCAAGCCAATGAACTTACGTGCCTAGTGCAAATCCCAACCGGGAGTCCCCTAGCCATGTGGGGCTCTCCTCCACCACTGTTCAACCCGGCAAATACCAGCCGGAGCCGGGCCCATAGACGTCCCTCTACGCTCATCCAGTGATTTCCAGGACACTAAACACCTTCACCGGGAGTCCCCTGGCCATGTCCTGCCCGAGTACCTCCGGCCAGTGCTACAAGCTATGGATCCTCTACGTCTTTGTGCGATATGAACTTACCGGCCCATGGATTAAATCGATTCGTTCTTATTGAGCACCCTTCCAAATCGAGTGAGCCAGTTTCAATTATTTTTATTTAAATTGTTCCGAGTCATGTAACTTTAATTTTTTATTATTTTATTTAAATTTAACGTTAGGAATTGAATTTTATTATCTTAAATTTTTATGATGGTTTAACATTCTGTCTTTAATTTTTGTAGTTGAAAACTCCAGGTGGTCTCTGTGCTAGATATTTCTCGTTGTATCTTTTACTCAATTTTAAATTGCTTAATTATTTACTTAATTGATTTCTCACCTTATATTATGTCCTCTTTCAAATTTATTCATTATTTGATACATGTTTTGATAAATATATCATTAATTACTTGTGTTTCATGAAACTGATTAATGTGAATATTTCACTGCTGTCCAAATCATATTGATAATTTTGTAATTCATATTGATATTTTCTTTTTTTTTTAAATAAATATTTAGTTTGGCAATTTTCTTGTTTGTTTATTTGGATTTCTAATTATTTCTTTATTTTAATTTTCTTATGCTGGGTTGTCAGATCCGGCCATTTTCAAGATAACCCAGTACATATAATATGATACTGATTGAAAAAGGCAAGCATATTTTTAAAGAGTTTATTTAATGATGTTATTATCTTGAAAAGCTTGGGCCAAAGTTATCCCATTCGATCGTAGGCAACGATCGTGACAATTTTTGTCTGGATTTACACTACAATTGATTTAACATAGCTTTGTTCTTTACACTGTTAACAAAAAAAAAACATAAAAACTACAAACTGGCAAAGTAAATGAAGCATTAAATTGTTATTTATTGTACATGCTTTTAAAGCTGTTAAAGATGAAAGTTATAATATAGTTGCACAACAAAATACATAAATTAAATTATTACAATGACATTTATATGCACTTTAGTTACCAGGTTCATCCCGTGGTCCTTCATATGGAAATTTTTGTCCGTTTCTAAATATCATAAGTGTTGGCCATCCCCTGGCTTCGTACTTCTCTGCAAGTTCCTTTTCATCCGTGCCATCTACTTTTGCCAAAGGTATGGGAGAAGGCAAACCTTTGAGTGCTTTAGCTGCTCGCTCATATTCAGGAGCTAACTGCTTACAGTGGCCGCACCTTTCGAAAAAAAAAGATAATAAATAGTAAAAAAAGCTAGTTATTAACTATGTTTATTCATAAAATAATGTTTACAAATACTGTCAAACTCGATTACATTAATAACTTATTTTTAACGCCATAAATGTTTGGTCCAATGAATTGCCCGTAGATTTTAATGTTGTAAATACCATGCTTAAATAAAAGAAAGGCAATTTTTAATTAACTCCCATGCTCTAACATTAAAAATAATTGACAATACATCTTTATTTTTTTAAAGAAATTGGTTTTAAAACAATTCATTTCAAAATCTAAACTTTATTATAATCGCCAAATAATACCAAGTTACCAAATTTGACATTTATCTTCTGCCTAAAAAAATGACTGAAAAAGGAGAAATTAAACTACTACAAATACCACAGAGGGATAAAATTCATTCAATAGATATTCTATAACTTATTTAACAATACGAGTGCATAAAGCTTGTTTTACATGATTTACTTAACTTAATATTCAACTTTGTTCATAAAGTTACTCGCTTTTTAAGAACATAAGTATCACAATCCCTTAAATGACTCTATAATCGGGTAATACGGTATAAAAAAAGGAAAACCTACCATGGTGCATAAAATTCCACCAAAATTATTTCAGAATTTTTAATTTTGTCTTCAAAATTATCTTTTGTCAATGTAATAACAGATTCTGGAGGCGGCTTGTAATTTGGATCAGTTCGTTCCTTCATGTACTCGACAATACCTAATAAAAAATACATTATTTTATGAATGGTTACCTATAATACAAAACTGGTCTCAAATCAATACTTTGTATACAAACAGAAAACGAATAACCTATGTTAAAAAAATATATATTCTTTCAGATGCTTGTAATTACTTCCTATAAATGATTTCAACATTTTTGTTTAAAAATATATTTTCTAACTAGCTTACCAATAATACAAAACTGTTTTGAAGTCAAATAATAAAAACTAAATACAACAGAAAAGGAATAACTTATGTAAAAATAAAATACAGTCGACCCTCATTAACGTGAACTCGCTTAACACGATAATTTCACTTAAGATAAACTTAATAAAGCATTTATCTGGTCAAAAAAGCTGCGAGGTTAGTGAGAAATCTTATAATGCCAAATCCTGCTTAACCCGAACAGAACATTTAGGATTTGACCCTTTTTTCCTTAGTATTTTAAAGTTTTGATGAACAAATGAAAAATTAACATTAAAAAATTTTATAAATTATTTCAAATTATACCCAAGTACATAATTAGTACATTACATTATAAAATTAGAATAATTTAAATTTTTTTTTTTTAAAAATCACTTGTTTCAACATAAAACAATTACTGATGGTTGACATGAAATGTTTCGATGCTCCCTTCGAGTTCAGGTTAACGCGAAGGGAGTCGACTGCATATAAGTCAACTGTATATACTTTCAAGTGTTTGAAATTACTTCCTAAAAAAAGAAGATTTTTAAAAAAATAATTTTACAAGCCATTCTCTGGATCTATTGAGATTTTAATTCAAACCGAACAAAATATCCATAGTAATTAAAAATTAGTAGCAAAGGTAAAAACTTTAAATTGGCATGGTTTGCATAATAAAAAACAACAAAATTATTTTTTACTCTGACAGTGCTTGTCTCATTTTATAATTTTTTTAGGCAACGAAACTGAAACATACGAATATGTCATACAAATAATTTTAATACTAATATATTTAACATATAATTTTTAAGATTGATTTATATGTTGTCAGCAAAGATAGCTGACTAAACAAAAAGTAAGTTCAATTCAACTAGACTTCATGAGCTTTAAAAAATTATAAAATGAGACAAGCACTGTCAGAGTAAAAAATAATTTTGTTTTTATTATGCAATCCATGCCAATTTAAAGTTTTTAAATTTGCTAATAATTTTTAATTTACTATGGATATTTTGTTTGGTTTGAATTAAAATCTCAATAGATCCAGAGAATGGCTTATAAAATTATTTTTTTAAAAATCTTTTTTTACCAAGTAATTTCAAACACTTGAAAGTATCAAACACTTGAAAGTACAGTCGTACGAAAGTATATACAGTCGACTCCCTTCGAGTTCACGTTAACACGAAGGGAGTCAACTGTATATACAGTGAAACCTCTAAGAGCGACCATCCGCCTGTTCCCTAATAAATCGGTCGTAAATGGAGGTTGGTCGCTCCTAGAGTACAAAAAGTGAATTAGCTAGAAAGTTGAAATGTCATCTTACAATGTATTATTAACCAATGCAAAATAGCAAAAATCTATTTATCATTACGTTTATTTATTAGTTCGCAAATAATGCACACAAAATTATACTAACTTTCATTTGAACAAACTGTAGTATGTAAAAAAAAATACTATACTAACTTATTTTAACAAATGAGTGTGACTTAATTAAATCGTTTAAAGTAAAAAGAAATTTCTGACTGCTTCATTTTTTTTTATTTTTCCCAAATAACCTTTCTTTCTAGTTAATTTTTTAAATCAGAAAAAGTTGTTAGAAAAAAATATTTTTTCGTGAAGGACCCGATTTGAAACCGGTCGTTTGAGGAGTGAAATCTGGTCTCTCCCAGAGTGGTTTTTAACATTGAACCCATAGGGATTAAAATCGGTGCCTTGAAATATTGGTCGTAAGTAGAGGTGGTCGTTTAATGGAGGTGGTCTGTCGTGGAGTTTTCACTGTACTTTCGTATGACTGTATATACTTTCAAGTGTTTGAAATTACTTCCTAAAAAAAAAGATTTTTAAAAAAATAATTTTATAAGCCATACTTTTTGTTTAGTCAGCTATCTTTGCTGACAACATATAAATCAATCTCAAAAATTATATGTTAAATATATTAGTATTAAAATTATTTGTATGACATATTCGTATGTTTCAGTTTCGTTGCCTAATAAAACAATTGTGTGATCATACAAAGCTGTTAATTGATAGTTTAAATTGTATTATATTAGAGCACAAATAGTAGCAATATCTTATAAACTACAAGAGTTAGTAATTTGTTGTGTTAAGTTGTAATGGGACAAGGAAAACATATCTGGAAATAAAAACTAACCAAATGCAGTTCTTGGTCCATCATAGGGCTCTTTTTCGCCCTTTCTAAATATGAATAGCGTTGGAAAACCTTTCACTTCAAAACGAGCAGCCAAATCACTTTCACGAGTGGCATCCACTTTGGCTAGAGGAATAGGATTTGGATCGTTCTTCAGTATTTTGGCAGCTTTTGCATACTCGGGTTCAAGTGTTTTGCAATGGCCACACCTGTAGAAAAATTAGGGATTAACATTGATTTATTTTAAGATTCAATAAAATATTCTTAACAAAGCTGAGATTATTATTCATTACAAATTTTTTGCTTTAATAGAAGAGTTACTATTATGCTACTCTAAAATTTTCTTAGACATTCAAAAATAAAATTATTACAAGTATAACATTTCAATAGAATACTATTAAATTATTGTAATGTAATCAATAATAACGACTACTGTACCATGGGGCATAGAATTCTACTAGAATGATGTCTTTTGACATAACTTGAATGTCAAAGTTATCCCGAGTTAGAATTAATACATCATCTTCAACTGCAGTCTTTATTACACCACCATCACCTTCTATGATTGGTATATCTATATCTGAAATGGGAAAATTTTTACTAATATTAGGCAACTCTCTTCATGCTTAAAATCTATCTGTCTGCACTGCAAAAATATTAGAAACAACTACAAAATGATGAGAAAAGTAAAGATATATTGAATGAAACAGAGAAGTTATTTCGCTATTTTAAAAGTTTCTGTTTTTGTTGCCTAATACATACAATCCCATTGACTTAACATGGGAACAGTTGTGTTTGGTTCCATGGAAACTCATTTTGTAATTTTGTTTCTCGAAATTTTTTTAATATATTTCTGGTCATGCAAAATAGCAAATTAAATGTGAGTAAAAGCATATTTTGTAAGATTGTAATTTGAATATTATTTTAAAGTTTTCAAGAGCGAGTTGTGATATGTCCGATAATGAATTTTAGTTTAGAAAAAGTTTGATATGAGGCAATACATTTTAATATTAGAGAAAATAAAAGAAATAGATGAAGTTTTGCAACAGTTTTCTGGTGCCAAGTTTATTTGTAATGCAGAAGTTGAATTTGGCTAGAAGTTCGGGTTTTTTTGTTAGATTAAAAACAGTTTCCTTCTGGGAGAAGCCATTCCTATTCTTACATACAGTTTTGCAACGGCAAAATTCAATTTAAGAGTAGTCAGATGGTTCTTTTTCACCCATGTTAATTTGCGTAACTTTGGGAACATTTTTCTCAGGAACAATATGATATATCGTTATGATTATTTTCATTATTTTGTTCCTTACATATAGTTCTTTGATTTAAACTGAGCATACTTCAAAATATTAAAACTGTTACAGTGGGTTTTTTTAAAAAAAAGTATGCATTGAAAAATACAAAAAAAAATCATTCAATTATCACATTTTAATATTAGAGAAAATAAAAGAAATAGATGAAGTTTTGCAACAGTTTTCTGGTGCCAAGTTTATTTGTAATGCAGAAGTTGAATTTGGCTAGAAGTTCGGGGTTTTTTGTTAGATTAAAAACAGTTTCCTTCTGGGAGAAGCCATTCCTATTCTTACATACAGTTTTGCAACGGCAAAATTCAATTTAAGAGTAGTCAGATGGTTCTTTTTCACCCATGTTAATTTGCGTAACTTTGGGAACATTTTTCTCAGGAACAATATGATATATCGTTATGATTATTTTCATTATTTTGTTCCTTACATATAGTTCTTTGATTTAAACTGAGCATACTTCAAAATATTAAAACTGTTACAGTGGTTTTTTTTAAAAAAAAGTATGCATTGAAAAATACAAAAAAAAATCATTCAATTATCACATTTTAATATTAGAGAAAATAAAAGAAATAGATGAAGTTTTGCAACAGTTTTCTGGTGCCAAGTTTATTTGTAATGCAGAAGTTGAATTTGGCTAGAAGTTCGGGGTTTTTTGTTAGATTAAAAACAGTTTCCTTCTGGGAGAAGCCATTCCTATTCTTACATACAGTTTTGCAACGGCAAAATTCAATTTAAGAGTAGTCAGATGGTTCTTTTTCACCCATGTTAATTTGCGTAACTTTGGGAACATTTTTCTCAGGAACAATATGATATATCGTTATGATTATTTTCATTATTTTGTTCCTTACATATAGTTCTTTGATTTAAACTGAGCATACTTCAAAATATTAAAACTGTTACAGTGGTTTTTTTTAAAAAAAGTATGCATTGAAAAATACAAAAAAAAAATCTGATTTAATTTTTTTTTAGGACAGATATTTAAAATTCTTCAGTTTAAATCAAAGAGCTATTAATAGGGAAGAAATAACAAAACATGTTCATATCTATTTTAGTTCTTGAGAAAAATTTTCCTAACTGTTGAAAAACCTTATACTTTCAGAAAACCCAAAAGAAAAGTAAGGTTTAGGTAAGAACTGATGTTAAGAGTTTCTCGAAAATGGTTATATAAAAAGAAAACCACTGAACAGAAATCGATAATCTTGGTCTTAAAATAAAGCTCAAGTTAAGAAAAATACAAAAAACAGGAAAAACAGATAATTAAAAGACCATCGAATTAAGACCCATCTAACACCTCTTTAGTTTGAAGGTACAACTGTCCATGTCACTTCATGTTTTTTTTTTAAATGGCAATTTCACAATATTTTAAAAAGGGTACATCCAAAATCCAGGTATTGGAAGCGAGTATATATAAAAATTAAGAAAAAATAAATAAAAAAAAAGTATAAAAATGCAAAAATTTACTACCATCATCACTCAAGACGAAAAGAGGCAGTGTCAATAAGCAAAATGTGAAAAATGAATGAAACTTTCGATTCATCTTTTGACATGCGATAAGAAATATTTCACAACATAGAATAAATGAAAAACTATTATTGAAAGTTTCACTAAACTTTGTACAAAACTGAAACTAGTATTTTTTTTATTCCAAAACTTAAGTTTGTTTTGATATCACCGGCTTTACTCCTAAAATGTTTGATGACGTATTTTTTGACAGAAAATCACCGTTGCCAACTATTCTTTTTTTCCGAAATTTTTACTTATTTTTTATGATGTGTCTAGATTGTAATTTTTTTTAATAAATGCACTCATGACGTCATAGACATATAACGCATGCGTTAACAAAACCACTGTAGGTTTTTCGACAGGTGATCTCTATGACATGGCGTCTGCTAGTTGGGACAGATTGAAAGGCATGCCTGTTTATCAGTAACGCATGGGTACAATGAGTTTCCAAGACGTCACAATAGTATTTTTACACCGAAACTTGTACAAATGACAAATCCTTAAAAAAAACTAAAATCCTTTGTATTTTTACTAATTTTTCAGCAAGATAATCTTAGTTTTGAAGTCTGAATTTTATTCAAAACATTTTTCATTACAACAATTTAAATTACATATTACGATAGATAATTTGGCAATTATTTCCGTCTTCTGCTCCCAAACAGAAAACAAAAGCAAAACAGCCATATTCGTTTCGGACAGCGTCCTGCTGCTGTCAAATATAGAAAAAAAAAACCTTAGAATTTAGGTATCTTGTTAACTTTTAATTAAAATATTGTAATTTTTTTGCAAAATATTTGTTTGTTTGATTAAAGACTTTCTAAAGGTATGCTTTTTCAAATTACAGAAATAGATGCATATATAGTTAATCACCCACTCAAATTCCTACTCCTTTTCCTAAGTTTGTTATGTTATTTGCTCAGTTTTTAACCTTTATATTTATTTTCAGATTCAGAATTCGTCTCAACATATTCAAATCACTTTCGTATAAAAATAGTTTCTAGTAGGATTTCCAAAGGACTGTTGGCGGAAAGCTAAGGTTGAATTTAAATCGCCACCATTTCGAGAAAAATGTCTAAGCCTCCAAATGAGAATTTGATCACCTACAAACTGGTCGTAGTGGGCGATGGTGGAGTGGGAAAATCTGCTTTGACAATTCAGTTTTTCCAGAAAATGTTTGTAACGGATTACGATCCTACTATTGAGGATTCGTACATACAACATACTGAAGTTGAAGGACAATGGTGTATTCTCGATGGTAAATTTTTTTCTCTGTATTATAATGTAAAATAAAGTGTATAAATCATAAAAGGTATTATATTTTTTCTTATTTTAGTGTATAATAAATTTGAAATATAGGATATAAGTTTAAATAGTATAAATTATAACATTTTTTATATTATTCTTAAGCCCATTTCACACCTGCACAACTACTTGCAACTGCAACTCGTAACTTGTTGTAACCTGGTTTTTCGGGTTTCCACAAAAATTATTTAATCTCACAATTTGGCAAGTTTCATCTTTTTGTAAGCAAACTTTAATCAAACTATCGGCATCGTTTGCATCAAACAGAAATTTATGTTTCCGAACTTCCTTAATAAGATCAATTTCCATTTTTACCGCTCATTTGCTACCCGTTTTTAATTGCGCAGATTTTTGCATAATTTGCAAGCACTGAAAGTTAGCGACTTAAAAAGTAAATAAACAACCAGTTGGTGAAGTCTAGCTCGCCACAATGCAGCCAAGCAAATGCCGAGTCCTGATTGGCTAAGGTTACATGCAACTGAGATTTTTTCGTGCTAGCATGAAAAAATCTCACGACTTGAGTGCAACTTTTTAATGCACGGTGTCCAATGGGAGTTGCAAGTAGTTGTGACAAGGTGTGAAATGGGCTTTAAGGGACGGATTTACCTCTTTAACTACCTACAACCGAATTATTCAAACTTAAGTATTTTTTTTTGTGTGTGTGGCTTGCGACATCTTGTTTAATATGGAGTAAAAACTTAATTGTTCTTCAAATGTCAACCTCATTACAGTGAGTCTGAAACAGTAATATCCAGAACTCCAACTTTCCAAAATTCGTGCTACCTGTTATTTTGTCATCAATATCTGTATTTTCTTTAGTTGTATGTCTAAAAAATGCTCTTACTAATTCTAGTTTTGGATACGGCGGGACAAGAAGAGTTCAGTGCCATGAGAGAACAGTATATGCGGAAAGGAGATGGCTTTTTGCTTGTGTATTCTGTGACAGATAAACAAAGTTTTGAAAACATTCGTCACTTTCATACTCAGATTCTTCGTGTGAAAGATAGGTATATGGATTTTTAATGTTGTTTAATCCAAGTTTAAAATATAAAACAAAATTTTACTACAAGAATTATTTTGTATACTTGTTTTATTAGTTTAATCTTAAATGTGTATAATTTTGTAATTTGTTGCATCAATTAAATTTAATTCCCTTAATGGTCAATTAAGTGATATGATAAAGTAAAAGAGTAATAAACTAACAAAACTCAATTTCATTGGATTTTTTTATTTGTTATTTATTTTATTGCATAACAATATCTATATTTTGTAGTTTATTTTAAAATTTCATTTCTCAGCTTCTAATATAATTGTGTAACACAATGTTATTCTTCAAACTTCATAAATAGTTTTTCAATATGTAATAAGACTAATTGTATATCATACAAACTTTTTACAAATACAATCAATTTCTGCTTGAGGTTTAATTTTGGATGTTGCATAGCAAATGTTTTTATGCTATTTAAAATTTCCCAAATTTTATATTATTTGTTGACTTTCACAACATTAACGCAGCATAAGTTGGTGGGAAGGTATATAGTTATCTTTTGCATTGCTCATTAAAAGAACCGTCATGCATATATTGTCATGCACTGCAAAATTATTTAACATTTTGATTTTTCATTTATTATTTTAAATAAAAAAATTGGACAAATATTATTTTTACTTACTGCATCAATGTACTGTAACAAAATGATTATTGCAGCATGAAGGCTCAAATGTATGCTTACTTTTTTTTGCCAAAGTTAATAGGTTTTCTAGTTGAAATAGTTAAAACATACTATTTATTAAAACTATTTATTCTGAATATTTTTTATCATTGAGTGTTTTTTGTAATACTAACCAGTCCAATATTCTTGTGTAACAGCATTTCTTATTTAATTTTTCAGAGATTCCTATCCAATGTTGCTTGTTGCCAATAAAGTAGATTTGGTGCACTTGAGGAAAGTATCTGAAGAACTGGGTAAAGAGTTGGCAGTCAGTTTAAAAGTAGGTATCTTAGTTCATGAATTTATTTGCATATTTGAAAGAAATGTTTAAATTTATTCCTTACCTTTCTTATTAAGACTTATTGATATTTTGTAAGATTTTAATTTGAATATTAATTATTTTTCTAGTTTTAAAGAGCGAGTTGTGCATGTCCAATTAAAAATTTTAGTTCAACAAGTTTGATAGGTGGCAATACATTTTATTATAGTACATAAAATCAATATTGTACGTGACTGCCCACTCTGTTACAGATAATTAATGATATATAAATATTATTTCAACTTTGAAATTTGAATATTTTAAGGCATGGATTTGAAAATATTTGTCACAATGATTGCAATTAACTGTTGTTTTGTAATATTAGATCTCTATTTTTTTTTTTTTGTCAGCAAGAAATTATTTAAAGTTTCAACTGAACTAAAATTCAGAGTGGACACAAATTAATCCATAGTTGTATGAATATTTTTTATGGATTATTAAGCATTTAAGACACTTACTAGTCTAAAAATTATATAATTAGAATCATACTTTAAAGAATGACCCATACGAAGAAAAGTATTCATATGTTAAGAAATATTTAAAAATTCCTAATAGTTACAATGCTTTCCCCTTGTATTATTTTTTTTTTGTTAATTTAAAGAATATTTTATGTGGTAATCATAAGAAATGTTGTCTAATGAACCATGATATTATGAACTTCCAGTGAATTCAATTAACAGTTAATTATATCTATTTTTTTTAAAAGAAGTTTGCCATGTTTTCAAGTTTTGTTTTACAAAAGTTTAGCTTATTTGTTAAGTTTTCGTGTAAGCATGCAGAATAATATAAATTTCTTTGTATGTACATATTGCAAGAATACATTTTACGATCATTGTAATTTTATGTAACAAACAATTTCCTATCAATAAAAAAAGTAATAAGTATGTATGTTTTAACATTATCAGATACCTTACATAGAAACTAGTGCTAAAGATCCTCCACTCAATGTTGATGCAGCATTTCATGAGGTTGTGAAGATTATAAGGTTAGTCTTTATTGTTTACTCTACTAATTCTCAAAACTTCCAATTTTATAATTCTTTGAAATTTCTGTAATTTTTTTCCTTGTTAGCAAATTTAAGATTATGTACAGTAGAATTTTTATAAGGTATCTGCAAGTCTCGTGGCACTACCGACAAATTTTTGGCAAAGCCATCTAGGCTAGGACGTTTTACTGTTCTGTAAAAACTCTCTAGAAACAATTCAACATGAATATAAATAGATTAGTAAAAACATTTCCTGTGAAAAATATACAGGTTACAAGTGCTAAACTTAAATGAAGGTTGTAACAAGCAATAACATACGTTTGCATGTTTATTTTTAAAAAACTTTTTTGATCTATCATTTTAAAATGTAATTCAGGATATAAACATGAGTAGTTTTAAGTAAAATTCTTTGTTTAAAAGTTTGTTTTTGTTGCTTTGTTAAAAGTTACCTATGTTTGGTATTTGAATGTTAAATTTGCAAATTACTAACAAGTACTAATTTAGAAACAAAAACTTACACATAAAATATGAAAGGTAATCCCAAAAGTAACAGGAATTTTTTTGCAACCATACATATTTAATTTTTGTTACAAAACTCCATTATAAACTTCTGAGCACTTTGCAGTTTAATTGAAATATCTTGAAAGTGAACTACAAGTTAAAAACTAAAACATATTCCTCTGTACTCATGGAAAAAGTCTAAGTATCAGGTTTAACTGGTTTGCTTCTATACTGAGTTCATGCACAGCTATTTTTTTCTATAGCTTTTTATTTTTTCTAACGTCACTGTGTGTGCAAACTCTTGTTGATTTTACACAACCACTGTGGATTTGCAGCCAGAAACTATGGAGAAAATCATTGCATGTGCAACCAGCCTTACTATTGAGTATCTAATTAATTAAATATCATTAGTAAAATTGTTATCCCCTTATGTAATGCAGGTTTTTTCATTAATTTATTTTCTTTTAGAAACCAACCACCATTGCAAGATAAACGGCGCCGCCGTTGGTTCAGAAGGGAGAATCGCTGTGTGATTGCTTGAAATCTTTTTATTTGACAAAATTTTAATATTAATAATGTAATTTTGTATTTACATTTCTGTATTAAACCGTTAGATGCTTGACTACAAATTACTTGTGATAGCTAAAATGTTTTTATTAAATGGAAGTGGTAATCATTGTCATATATGTCATTATATAAGAAATCAAAATGTTAATTTTACAGATTATTATGAAATGTTTACTAGTCAGTTACTGTTTTGGTAAAATTATTACTGAAAATGTATTGACACAAATATCCTTGTCTAAGGATAATATACATAACATTTATGTTCCTTTAACAGTAACAAACTTATCTTTTCTATATGATCTTAATACGTGTATGTAAACAGATTTTTATGTTAGTGATTAATCAATGCTTAATGTGAAATGCACTTGAAGATTTTACAAATGCTTTGATTTTTTTTTTCAATGTTAATTTTTGGGAGAGAATTTTGATTTTTTGTTTTTATTTGCTGTTACAGTGTTCTTTTTGCATTTAACAAGGTGTACCTTGAATAAGAGCTTACTTACACTATTTTTGAAATTGCTAATGGATTAACATTAAAACACTTGTGTGTTAATGTGTTTTTTCAATCTTGCAATATGACTTATTATTGCCATTTTTGCTGCCAAAGGTTTTTTAATTGCATATGTACTATAATAGTACTTTGTGTATCTAAAATTTTGATAAGAGCACTAACCTAATAAAAAGATATAATTGTATATAAAATGTGAAAGTTTGGGGTTTAACAAGTAATATGGAATTATTAATATAATTTTTATAAAAAAAGTATGGCATTTTTTTATATATATACTTGGGTTACTTTTTGAAACATATGTTGTTTTATTGTTTAAAAAAGGCTACATTTATAGAGGAAAAAATCTTTTTATCCAAAAGTTCGACTTTAGTTTGGAAGGATTTTTAGTTCATGAAAATCCATTCAACAAAGGTTTGTTATACTATATTGTACCTTCAATCAATTTTAATTAACTTTTTTAATGAAAATATTAAAAAGAGTATCTAAAAATCAGTTGCTTGTTACGTAAAATTGTTATGCATGTTTGTTAAAATTTTAAAATTAACCCATTAAACTAAAAGCATTAATCATGTGTTGAAATATATCATTTTTGTTTTTAATGTAGAGAATTAAATAAGACGCTTTTTATAAAGTACAAGCTATAAGTGCTTTCTATTAAGTGTAAATTTGATATGCTGCGACTTGTGGCAGCTTATGTTTATTCTTACAAATATTTGTTTTAATTTATACTGTACTTTTTAGTGTTTAGTAGTTTTAATCGTCTTAGTAGGTATAGTAAGTATGTATTTACAAATAATTGTACAAGTGTCAAATCAAAAAAGTTATTGGATTTTCACATAAAATAGTGTAATTGTAAGAAAAGCTTCATTTCCCTAAATGGATGATAATATTCTTCTATTGTTTTTTAAATTATTACTTTGGATATGATGCATATTGAGGTTATTCAATGCTCTTTGAATTAGCTTTCAAAAGAATCAAAAAAACATAGATGCAAATATCATTCAAATAGAAAAACTATGTAAAATTGTGATATTGGACAATAAGTATCCTTTTACGCTATTTTAATTGGATTTCAATGTCTAAAAAAATTATCTTCCAATGCAGCGATTGCATTTGACCAGTAAAGCAAGAATATTGTCAACTGTGAACGATTTGCTATGTATTAAGTTAATTATGAATGACAATTTTAATGTAGATTTGTAATTGTTGTAACACAATAAAAACTGGTTTTTCTCCTAATGTATTTTCTAGCATTCAATGTGTTATTTAGTATAAAAGTTTTTGGTAAAACATAGATACAGTCACGGCCTAATCTACCATAAGGCCTGTTAGGCCCAGGCCTCTGGTATCCAAATTATAGGGGGGCCCTAAATATTAGTTTCTATTATGCTAATGCTGTTTATTATAAGAACTTCTGTAACTTTGTTTTTTGATAAAGTTATTGGTTTGATCGATGTTATAATGAAGTTGATAAAATTTTGGCAAAAAATAAGACATTTCCAACTACTAGCACCATCATTACAGGCAATCATGCACATTTACCGTAAACGGGCCCTCGAAGTTTTTTTGCGCCTAGTCTGAGTTTTCCTATATCAGACACTTTTATTAACAGTTGCTTTTGTATATCAGTTTACCTCATTTATTTTCCTTAATATTAATTGAAATGTAATATACCAATTTAATTTTATATGAAAAATCAAGATAACTACACTGCTCAAAACAACTAGGGGAATGCATGGTTTAAACCATTTGGTCCCCAATGATTCCATTTGGTATCGTCAGCCACCGATTTTTTCTCTCACTAATTTGAACTCGTACTTATTTATCGTTAGATGGAAGAATCATGTCTTTTTAAGAATTAAATAATGTTTGTTTTAATTGAATGAAAATATGAAAAACATGGAAAAATAAAATTCACTTCCAAAAACTTTTATGACATAAATTGACCCTAAATTCTTCATGCTGGCATTCTAAGAAGTCTAAAATTTGATTTGAAATTTTTTTTACAATTAAAATTTTGAAAAAAATATTTTTATAATTTATTCAAAAGTTATGATTTCAATTTTTTGCCCCTTAAATTTTGGTTAAAAAATTAAGATTTGTTTCCCTGTTTTTTACCATTTCAATCTGGATGCATAAGGAATCTATTTCAAAAATTTTAGATATTTATAATAAAAATTAAGAAGCTGGAACTGGACGGGTAAACGAAAGTACGCAAAGTGCTTCCCTAATTGTTTTGAGCAGTGTATAATTAGCAATCCTTTTCTTTTATGTTCTTTTAACGAAGAGGGTAAGTGCGTAATATTAGAAAAAATTGTACTTAAAGTTTTTACTTAAGATTTGTACTTAAAGATTTTTTGAGTTGAAAGAAAAGGAGATTCCCCAAATAACAATTTGTATATTACATATGGCGGGCTATCGCTGAGAGGCCACATATGGTCCTTTCTGAAAAATAACCATTAACTGTCATATTTTAGTGTGGATAACGGATATTAATAGTGCTGTAAGGGAAAATTATTATTTTTGCTTATGTAGATTCTCACCCAATACCAAGAATCAACAAGGAGTTCTGAGAGAACTAAAATAACCTAATTTCCTGTTACTTGATAGACTCGCACTTATTTATTGCTTATTAGAGGAATTTCCATGATACCAGCAAACAAAAAGTATTAAAACAAAATTTGGCGTCTGTTGTCATACTTTTTCAAATTTGTTTCTAATTTGAATGTTAGAAAGAAAGCTGTATGGTCAATGGTATGAAGGTGGGGGTACAAACACACAAACAGTAAAAAAAGTATAAAGGATAGGCAACATAGTACCTTTTTCTTCTTACTTTTTAGTGGACAGTTTAAGTCAAATTTGGAGAGGTGGTATGGACAGACAGAAGATGGACATAAATCTGCACGGTGTAAATACCCAAATTTCCATCACACTTTATTATTTTTTTTGGTATTATAATTCCAGGTAATGATAATTTTTGTAAATTTATGTTAACGTCCAGTAAGATTTGTTTAACCATTGCAACCTTTTCTCCTAGTTATATTAAGAAGTTGGAACTATTATAAGCTGTTAAAAAGATTCAAAAACACACAAATTTAATAAATGCTGCTTGCAGTTCACTTTAATATAACTTGGTATAGATATAGAAAACCTTCAATAATTTTTTTTTCATAACCATTGACCACCAAAAGTCGGCATTAAACAATAACCAGCCTGTATCAAAAGGTACCTTGTACCTTTCTTAATTCCTATATACCTGAAAATTTAAGGTTATGAAGTTTGTAAAGACTACAGTGAAATATTTTATATATTTCTTCAAAATAAAATGGACACTTAGTTATTTTGATAAATCATTAATTAGTATTATAATATTCAACATTTTTGAACAAAGCCATATGGTGGTACTACTGAGCAAAAATTAAATCCTTGCTTCATTCAGTTTTTGCTGAATGAGCTTCTGAAATTTATAAATAGCAAGAGTTTCAAAGCCTTAAACTTAAAAATAGACAAAGATGTAGTCTTAAATTATTATATACAAACATGAGTTTAATTTTTTATTCCTTTAAACTTGGGGGAAAAAAAGCGGACGGTTTTGTCTGGTTAAATTAACAACGCACAACAGATGCTTGAGGGCTAAACAATAGCATGAAATATACCTATAATTTTTTTTACCTTATTTAGTATAATCTTAAGAATATCATATTTAGATATTCCCCTTTTCTATGCAGATTTGGATTTATAAGTGAGCACCGATCTTAACAAAAAAATTGGTTTAAAGGTTATATCCCGTTCAAAAAGCAATGGTTAAAATCAAGTTATGTGGAAAATCTTCACTTTCTGCTTTCTACAAAAAAAAAGGCTTCAAACAAGGATAATTCTGTAATAATTTGAGAAAAGCTGAAACTGAAAAACAAAAGCTCATTTGATGGGGAAAGAGCCTGATCTGAGTTTAATTTATACTTTACAGTCAAGTATTATTTCTGTGACAGATTGTGAAAATATTGCAGCAACCTCAAGCATCAAATGTATTGCAATAAATATGACTAAACGATCCTCCATACCTGTTTGTAGAGTTAATAAAACTTTTGCATATTAGTCTTATGGATTTTCTAAAATTATAAAAATTGCAAAGATTATTTAGGTATTAAAAAAGTAAACACTATGATGTTTCAACAAATGACTTTATTTTTTTGTGAGTGTGTGTGTGGGGGGAGTAAATTAATGCCACACTATAAATTGGTTGGCTGTTACGCCACATGCTTTCAGTAAAAATACCAGTAGGAGACAAGTTTTTTAAATGCTCTTTTTGGGGAGAAAAATATATTTAGCAAAACTCTAAATTTTCGCGATTAGGACAGGCTCGCAAAAGTAGCTATTTACTGCACATCTTAGATGTAGTCAGCAGTTAAACCAAATATAATTAAAGTACAGGCTTTCAAATAAACAATTTTTTAATGAAAAGTAAACTAGTTTTTTATACTTCAAGACAATACTTACTTAAAAAATAACAGCTCCTGAAGATTTTTTTTTTCAGATAAAAATAAGACAAGCTTCAAAGAAAACTTAACAAAATCCGGAATACTTTTTATGAACACAAGAATACATATCCCGATACCAGAACAATTTCCACTATAAATAAAGATGAATATGATACAAATTTCTACAATTGCAACATATTAGAATTATTTACAGACGAAAGACTCAAAATCGGCGCCTTCCACCACCGCCGCCACCACCACGTCTCATTCCCCTTCCTTGTGCGTCTTCAGCCATCTTCTTCTGCTTCCAAGCCCTGTATCTGTCAGCCATCTTGTACAGTTCCTCAGGCACCTCCTGCTCAGCCTCCTCAAGAATCTTGATGAAGTTCTCGGCATGCATCCAGTCCTGGCGGGTGAAGATCGAAATGGCCGTGCCAGTTCTCCCAGCGCGTCCGGTACGGCCCACGCGATGGACATACTCCTCGATGTTACGTGGAAAGTACATATTGAAGATGTGGGTGATGTCCTTGATGTCAAGGCCCCTCGATGCAACGTCGGTCGCAATGAGGATCCGCACGAAGCCAGTCTTAAGGTCATCGAGGGCCTGTTCGCGGTCACACTGCTCTCGGTCGCCGTGGATCGACTGGCATTCAACTCCTCGGAGCAGCAAGTCACTGGATAAGTCATCAGCAACAGCTTTGCGTTCGACAAATACGATGACCTTGTCTTCCGGACCCATGCTTGCAAGAAAGTCGTTCAATATATCTCTTCGGTCCTCATCATCGGCAAAGACAATCTCTTGGGTGACAGTGTGCACTGCTGCCAAATCGAGGGCACCGACATTGACCTTGAATGGTTTGGTCAAATATCGCTCAGACAAGTCTTGAATCTCGCTTGTCCAAGTGGCACTAGTCATGATTGTTTGACGATCAGGACGAATATCCATGACTATCTTGCGGATTTGCGGCTCAAAACCTAAATCCAACATACGATCAGCTTCATCAAGAACTAAATAAGTAACTCCAGACACATCAACAATTTTGTTCATGACGAGATCATTCAATCGACCAGGAGTTGCAATGATAATATCTACTCCTTTAGTAACCACATTCACCTGGTTTCGTCTACTTCCTCCACCGTAAATACACACACTTGTGATTCCCCGGTACTTATATTTCTTTGCTTCAACCTCAATCTGCTGGGCTAATTCTCGGGTAGGAGCCATAATAACAACACTGGGGCCTACGCGTTTCTCACGGGGAGTAATCTGTCCGACTATATGAACGAGGGCTGGAAACAAGAAAGCAATTGTTTTACCAGTTCCTGTTTGGGCAATGCCAATCATGTCATGTCCACTCAAAATTATAGGCCAAGCTTGGCACTGAATCGGCGAAGGCTTCTGAAATCCTTGCTTACTGAGTTCAGTCAAAAGCTCTGGATAGTCCTGGAAAGCTTGATGGAAAGTACTCACTGGGTTTGGAATGGGCTTATTATCATTTTCCTCAACATTGATAACAGAAATGTTGTTATTGGCTGCCCAGAAAGCCTGAACTTCGGCCTTTGACATGGCAGCTACAGCAGGGTCTTCTCGGTAGAAATCCTTTTTCAAGGGTGGCAGTGCAGCCAACTTCCTTTTCCTGGCTTCATCACTTTGTGCCTTCAAAGCATCCCAGTCTATGAAGGTGTTTATTCCATCAGGCACCGGTCCATCAGCTGAATCGTTGGGCCACCCAGAACTGTTGTCTCCATAGGAATTGCTTTGAGAACCAGCATTATTAAATCCATAATTACTTCGGTTTGAAGACATGCGTCCAACATCTGTAGTCAGTTCTTCAATCATCAACTTGGCTTTTTCGCGAGCTTCATCAGAGCCAGTAAGCTTCACTGAAGTGCACCCATCGGCTTCACTATCTTTTAAGATTTTAATTTGGGCACCACTCTCATCCTGCAATTCTTGAATCTTTGAGCCACCACGGCCAATTACTCTTCCCACGTAAGTAGAATCAATTTGAATCACCGAAGCCTCTTCATTAGAGGTATTTATTCTATTAGGAGCACCGTGATTCGCTGATTCATTTCGCCAATTACCACTGTTACTTCCATAAGAATTTACATTTGAATTATTTTGTAAACCACTATTATTAAATCCATAATTACTTTTGTTTGTGGACATGCGACCAGTATCTGAAGCAAGTTCTTCAATCATTGTTTTTGCTGCCTCACGAGCTTCTGCAGAGCCAGTAAGCTTCACTGAGGTACATCCATCAGCCTCACTTTCTTTTAGGATTTTAATTTGAGCTCCACTTTCATCTTGTAATTCTTGGATTTTTGAACCGCCACGGCCAATTATTCTTCCTATGTAATTAGACTCAATCTTTATCACCATTTCATTAGAATCCTCCATATTTGATGAATTATTTTGATAGCCAGTATGATAATTTTCCTGAACACTGCTTTGGGAGTCAGTATTATATCCATAATTACTTTTGTTTGTAGACATGCGGCCAAAATCTGTAGTCAGTTCTTCAATCATTGTCTTGGCTTTTTCACAAGCTTGGACAGAGCCTGTAAGCTTCACTGAAGTGCATCCATCTGATTCACTTTCTTGTACGATTTTAATTTGGGCACCACTTTCCTCTTGCAGTTCTTGGATTTTGGATCCGCCACGTCCAATGACTTTTCCTATATAATTGGAGTTAATTCGAATTTCTAAAGACTCTTCATTGGAAGTATTCCTCTGATAACGAGCTTCTTCTCTTGGTGATTCATTTTGCCCCCAGCCAGAATTGTTACCTCCATAGAAATTTACATTGGTATCATTCTGTGCACCACCATTATAGCCATAATCACTTCTATTTGTTGACATACGGCTAGAATCTGTAGTCAGTTCTTCAATCAGTGTCTTAGCTCTTTCCCGAGCTTCTGTGGAGCCAGTGAGCTTTATTGATGTGCAACCATTAGCCTCACTCTCTCTTAAGATCTTAATTTGGGCACCACTTTCCTCTTGTAATTCTTGGATCTTTGAACCTCCACGGCCAATTACTTTTCCTATATAACTGGAGTCAATCTGAATATCTAACGACTCATCATTGAAGGTGTTACCCTCGCCATTTGATGAATCATTTTGCCAGGCTGCACTGTTACCTCCACTGAAAGTTACATTGGTATAACTCTGAGAACCACCATTATATCCGTAACTACTTTTACCTTTTGACATGCGACTAACATCATTATTAGTTAGTTCTTCAATCATTTCTCTGGCTTTCTCACGAGCTTCGGAGGATCCAGTTAACTTCACAGAGGTACAACCATTTGACTCACTTTCTTTTAAGATCTTAATTTGGGCACCACTTTCGTCTTGCAATTCTTGGATCTTAGAGCCTCCTCGACCTATAACCCTTCCGACATAACTAGAATCAATTTGAATCTCCAACGACTCTTCGTTTGATCGCGAATTTCGGTCATTACCATCTCGGGAAAAGGTATTTCTACCGCGACTTGAAAAGGTGCGATCATTCTGTCTTGGTCTTCCACTTCCAGAACTGTTGCCGTATGAATTTTCTGATGAATATTGTGGTCTTTCATCTTGGACATATTCATTGTATTGGTTAGAAGAATTGTTATATTGATTAACCGGTGAATAATAAGCGGATTGTTCGGTTTGTTGAACATAGGCAACATAAGTTGTCCCATCGGTATCCCAGCATTCTTCCATAGCTTAGTTAGAAAATTTTATCAATTTAAATTTCACAAATGCTGAATAATTCTAGAAAACTGCATTAATTGAAATGATTTTTCAAACTGTTAGATAATTCAATAATATAAATTATAAATCGAATTTAACTCTCTTTAAATTTCTCAAACAAAAGAGAGTGAAAGTGAAGAGGTAGTTAAAGTAGCTGCCACAGGTCAAAAAAAATGTACAGAAATTATTTGAGTGGCTTTTATACAACAAGAGCAAAATAAAAAAAAAATCTATTTAATTTTATTGAAAAAAAGGGTTTATACAAGCAGGGAATCCATATTCATTTAAAAATATTTATTAATTGAAAAGTTAGATTGTTTTAGGTGACGTTGATGAAAATCTTTCATTCCTGCACCCACTTCGATCATTGCTCCAATAGGTGCTCTGTGCTCTGTTCTTACGTGCAATCGATTCACCAACATAGGCTCGAGAGAGAATTTATTTTAATTCAGCATTTATGCATTCCTTGTTTCCAAAACAATAATCTTAATTATACTTTATTTCGTTTCCTGTTGAATCTGAAAGGAAAAGCTCATGGATATATCATTGGCAAATAATATTCAAATTCCTCCATTCGTGGAAATGGTAAAAAAAAACCTGTGTGATAAAACTATTTAAAAGCTTACCATCTGCAAATGTCTTAAACTTTATATAAGGGATAGGATTGCTTCTGTGTGGGAATAATTGTAAGAAACCATTATTCGTCTGATTTCCAGCATTTTTTTTTCTTAATGTTGTTAAGAGAGAATTAAGGTTACCTTTTTTTCTTTGTATTTTAGAAATATGTGAAAATTGGTGGCACCTTTTGATTTTTTCTTAAATTTTTGCGTTTAAACCAATGTAAAATTTGTCAGAATACAGCTGGGAGAAGTTATATGACCCTTCTCCCATCATTGTTGCGTGCCGGACATAGAGATTATTACGTTGCATAAAAAAATACATCATTTTAACCTTGACTCTCAAAATAACGTGTTTATAATTTGTTTTACCAATGCACACATTGTTTTTAAATATTGATATTTACACCATAATATTTCTTTAGCAAAAATCTTCTAACCTTCTACATCAGGGGTTCCCAACCTTTTTGCCCGTGCGTACTAGAGCCCTACATCACTACTGCGTCTATAAGAGACGCGACATATTGGCAGTCGCTCCTGATTGGTCGAGGTCCAAAATTGTCCCCCTCAGGCACTTTCCGTTTTGTCCCTCATAGACTTAGCATAGGGAAAAAAAGTAGCCTTTGCAATCGTCCACAATCCATAAAATTTATGGAAAGTACAACTTTTTAATGTTTATTTATGGCTTCCTAAATGTGTAAAGAATATTCTAAAACCATAATTTTCTTCAAAAATACCTTAGTAGTTAGAAAAAAGACAGTTTTCCTTTAACAGTACGCTTTCTGAATGTATTTATAATGGCTATTAAAACATATTATGCATTAAATATTGCTTCATTTCGTTTAAAAAAAACGTATTTATTCACTCAATGTCTGTAGAAATCTTTTCACAGTTTAAATATACAAAGAATCTTCGTATTTTCTTGAAATACGAGTATAAACATTGATTCGCGCGCTTTTCTAGTTAGCTACTTATTGGCGTCTCTTGGCGAAGATTCTTTTTCTAAACAGACTCGTCTGCTCAAAACCTAAAAATATCGTGTCACTTATTTATAGTATTGGTAAATATGGAATTTTTGTTGCGAGTAATTTTTTTGTTGTTATTTATTAATAAAAGAAGATTAACTTGTATTTTGCCAGCTTGTTTTTGTTAGTGTAGTAGTGTTTATCTTGATTTTGAAAGAGGTACTCATTAGATTAACGTCTAGTTTAATACCTTGTTGATAATTTTGTTAATAATTTGAATTAATTTCATAGGGAAGATAGACAGATATCAATGTGTTTTAAGTGGTGGTAGAGTAATATATATAAAAATAAATGTCAATTATTAATTTTTATTGTCATTTAGTTTCTATAATTATTAAATAAGGGTTTAAATCAAATATTTTAATTCATTTCAAACATTCAAATCTTGCATTTAATTTCGAAAATCAGTCGTTGCAGAAGTTAAAGCGAAACTAAATAGTCTTCCCGGGAAGGATTAGTAAGATATGTAAGAAAAGCGATAAACTGCCAAGCTCAAGCAAGCCTGACCAGTTTCTCCCCGGTGATTTCGCCGTGGCAACCTGGCTTGGACAATTTTCGGCCCTATTGTCGCATCTCTTTCTACACAGTAGGGATAGAGGGCTCTAGTGCGTACCACTTGACTTTTTGAAAAATTTTGGCGTACCACCATCAGGTCTAAATATTTTAATAAACGTATATTTATTCTTTTAAAAGTGCACAAATTCTTTTTTGAATTAAATTCCAAGGAAAACTTCATTTTTAATGGTTAGATATTTGTTTATTCATAATTTTGCTTATAATAATGGATAAATAAAAAGATGAAAATGTTACTAATTTACAGTTTTAATTATTACCCTCAGGTCTAAAAACATACAAATAAAAATAGTGAAAACTTTGCAAAAAAAATTCGTAATCATACAAAATATACTTTTATAGCTTTTAGTACGAAACTTGTTTGATTGTGATTAAAATATCAACATTAGGAGTAATCAAACTTATCGTCACTCTTAAGTCCTCCTCCACACTTATTCTGCTTCTAAGCCTACTTTTCTATGAACTATTGTTGAGAAAATCCACTCTCACAATCCACTCTGCGCACAAAAGCTATTAAAAATGCTATTATAAAACAAATCTTAATGTTGCTCGCATCACTCACGCGTACCACCTGAAATTCCCCCCGTACCACCGGTTGGGAACCCCTGTTCTACATGAATGGCTTCACCTACCAATATATTTAAAATGTTTTAACAGTTGCACGTGCACCTACGTAGTTAAATTCTATAGAACAGCAATTGTCTGATTAAAGTATTGTATTTGTGGGATATGTTTAAAAAACGTTTTTAACAGGCAAGACCTATTTTCAATATTGCAAAGAATATTTCCAACAGAATCTGCTACTCGCCCGTTTCAACACAACCTTTGTGCTCAAAAGGAATAAAGGTGCCAAACACAGTATTAATTATATATTAAACATTCACAAGCTAAATTTGGCTAGTTTCATTCACTTGCTTTCAAAAATCCATTAATCATTTCTTATTGTTTGCAAAATTAATTTATATTCAAGGAACAAAATATATAATACTTCTCACTTTTCAATCAAAGAAAAACATTTCATATCCTCATAAAATCTCTTTTTTGTGAAATATATTATACATAATTTTAAACTAATTTATGTCGAAAAAATAAGTTTTGTTTTTTAAAAGAAAGTCGATTCAGCAATTGCTGTGAATAACATCAATGGTGATTTAATTCTAATAATGGCTAATATTTTATTCTAATAAATGGCTTCTTATATTTTTTTTAATGAACATTAAATGTCGCAGGATTTTTAAATAATTTTAGTACTCCGACTTCAATTTTTTTCTGAGATTTTCATTGTCTTCAATTTGGATGAGCTGAATATTTTGACGTATCACACTTGCCTATAGCATTTGAAGTTTGAGGTATGAAAGTGGGTGACTGACAGATCGACTGAAAGGTAATCAGACTTTCCACTTTTTACAGTGTAAACATAGTGTGGGAGCTAAAACTATTATGTATACCCTATTCAGAAAGTCAATGCAAAAAAATAAAACCTGCACCTTTGTTTAAAAACCTTAAGTAGTTTTAGTCAATTGGTTTAAAATACACTTAGTTATAGTCAATGTTGCTTAAATTGTTAACAATAACTTAGCAAATGTAATTTTAAGTTTAGTATGGTGTTTGAATGAGATGTGTTGATGAATAAGTAAATAAATTGTTTATTTAGTAAGAGCTAATGAATACATTTTCAAAAAAATAATTTATTTATATGTACAATTACATTAAAATATTTACAAATTTTGACAGTTAAAATATTAAACCTTTTATAAACATGAAAATAATATGTAATATTTTTTGAGAAATTAACATGCAATAATATACATTTTTATGCAGAAATATTTTCAAGTAAACTTAAATTTACATGTTTCCTTTCATTTCCCATTTTTCTTTTGCTTCAAATCTATAAATAAAAACAAAATACAAACTGAAATTGAGCAAAAATTAAAATACAATGCATGATTTAAAAGTTGAAGAACGAATGCATTTGAAATTAGATAATAATGAGGTATTTTTTAAAAATTGTATTATTATGTATATTACTCAAGTAACAACATTTTAAATTTTATAACAAATTATTGAGTTTTACAAGCTGAACATGTTGGCAAGAAACAATTAAAATAAATTCATATGAAGAATTTTAAAAGTAAACTAATTCATTTAAAATTCAATTGTTTTAATTTAATTAAGATAGAAAATATAGATTTAAGGAATATTTTCTTATAATTAAACTCATTATTAAAAAAATAATTGTTTTTGCAATTTAAATTTAGAATGCTAGAGCATGTTCTATTTCTAATACATATTTATTGAGAAAAGAGTACAAATTTTTTAAAGAACACTTACGTCCACCTAATTTTTTTCTTTTGTTTTTCTTTATTCAATGTTTTTTCCCTTTCAAGCTCTTCATGACACCTTTTTGCAGCAAATGCTTTACAAATTTGTCCAGCAAACTGAAATACAAATGAATAATGTTTTGTTTAGGTACTCAAAATGAACTTGTAAAAAATCCTTTAACAATTTGAAATGCTGGATTATTTTAAATAACTCATACAATGTTAGGTCATATTTCTAAATTATCAATTAAATAAAATAAAAAAGAAAATAAGCTGGAATATACAATTATATCATCAATACTAACATACTTTAAATGGATTTTAAAAATCTTTTGAGTAAGATATGACGCAGAGTAAGAAAAACAAATCAAATTCTATGGCTCCCTCAGTTTTATTATAGTAATGCATTTGTACTTATTTATTATGTTGCTATAAAAATGCTTTATTGTTAGTATGTTGTAAAAAAATTTGAGCATTTTTCTTGGAAATGAGTTTTGTTACCTTAGTTATTAAACAAGTTACTGTAGATCTGGGGAAAAGAATTAACCAAATGTCCTTAGTTATAATTAAAAAAATATATTAAGAAGTAATTTAATGTAATAGTCAAAGCTGGAAAAGTATATATATTTTTAATGTCTAACAATATGTATCACAATTGCATTTCTGTAAAATAATTTATAATTTTACAGAGCAGATTTTTTTTTTGTCTTGCACACAAAAACCTCTTTTTTATGCACATCCTTATAATGAAATTGTTATACAAATTTGTTTAGAAATTTTGCATACAACTCAAAGTATACCTCTTTATTTGCTAGTGTATCACTTAGAAGTTCTGCTTTCTCAAAGTCCCCCTCTTCTATAGCTTCTTCTATGATACTTTGCATTTCAGTCTATAATTTAAGAAACATTACATAATGTGTTTTGTAAGTAACTATTTAAAAACAGGTTAATTATTTCCTCAATAAATACTCCACAATATACTCCCTATTAAATACTATACAATATTAGCTTCATATCATGTAGCATATGAATTTTTTTTAATATTTATAAAAATATTGATGGAAAATTGCCTTTTTTTAACTTCTTGATTATTTATTTAAAAAAATACTAATATGAGCCTAATAAGTACGAGAGAATAGTGCAATGATATTCCAAAAATAATCAAAAAATTTAATAAATATATTAATATTTCAAATAAAATTAGAATCAAAGTAACCATTGTATATTAGGTTTTATTCTATGTTATATTTATTTTGAATTAGTATGTACCAACGTTCCTACAATAAATTTTAAGAGTGAATCAGTCATTAATGACTTTATTTAAAACTGCAATTGAACCACATTACAGTTTGTAGAGACTGTTATAATTTACTTTTAACAAGAACTGTTAATTGACATTTTAAACTGAATAAAACATCACTTATAATGATTTATTGACTTAAAAAAATAAGATTAAAAATATAGCAAAGAAATTATGTTTACACAAGAAGAGGTTAAAAACACAGCAAATATTCACATACTATTTGAGTTTTTTTTAAAATTTATCATTCTTTACTTATATTTACCTTTGGTCCCAAGGCACCATGAGATACAGCTTGAAAGCGACTGTTTATATTAAGAAAAGGTTTAATTTCTTGCCATTCTTCCTTTTCTTTAAGCTCAGAAGATTTTTCACTGCTAGAAAATGAACGAAAAAAAAAATTTAATTAAACTTGTCAAACAAATAGCACACTGGAGAGAAAATGAACTATCTGAACATTTAAATGTGCATTTAATTCTAATTAAATGATATATGATGATAAATTTCATGATAATTTTAAATTTGAAAGGTACTTATTAAACAATTAAATTTATGTTTAAAAAAAAGTGATTGAGCTCTTTGTGTACTTTTTTTTGTTGAATTAAGGTACATGTAAATAAGTTCCCCCACAAATAATAGAATTTGTTTGTAGAATAGTTTTTTTGTGTTTTATTTTAGCTGAACTAAATTGATTTCTTTAGTTTTCTACTTTTATATAAGGTAATTTTCAGTCTCTTTCAACAGTGCACAGTGTTTACCAAATTTGTAACTTTACAGTCATTTAGGGTCACTTGAAATAATTATAAAAATATTATAGCTGTGATTTGTGTTACTTTAAAAACAAAACCATGAAGAGTGAATTTTTTCAAAAAATATATTAAAATATTTTGTCAGAACTCAGCAAAAGGTTTTTTTAGATGTGCAATTTAAATTTAACCACTCTGGCTCCTCAGAATCAAAATACTCAACGATTAAAATATAAAGCTGCAAACTTTTTCTATCAGACATTTATTCTTTCAATCGACATTTATTCTTTCAATTGACATTTATTCTTCAGTAAGAAATATTAAAACGAAAGGTAAATAAACAATTCATCAATTACAATCAAGTTTTTTCTAACTATATTTATTATCAATAAGTGTTTTTTAATAGCAATTTATCATTGTTTATGATTAGAAAAGAAATTCGGGTAGAAATTTAAAGCTAGTTACAATACTGAAAAATTCACTTTTATAAACTTTAAAGCATTATATCACAAAAGTATATTTCATAGGCTACCTTTCAGGTTCATTTTTGTTGATTGTAACTAACTCTCTAATTTCTGGATCTTTTAAAGCCTTTTTGATAAGTTTCTTGGATCTTTTCTTTTCCATGCGTTGCATACAGCGAGATGACTGAAGTTTAATTGCTTCTGACTTCTTCTTTAATTCTTCAAACTTCTAAAAAAAAACGAAACTTTATTTCAAAACTTATGCACCAAATAATCTTCTAAAGCTAAACAAACAAGAGAACAAAAATAAGCATGATTTCCTAAAAAAAAATTTAAAACATTTTTACCTCGTGCACTTCGCTTGAAAGCTCACATTTTTCCGGAAGATCCTTTTTACTTGAAGACAACAAAATAGTGCTTATTTTTCGCTTGCTGTAAGACCAATATAAGTCATCTATGTCAGAAGAGTCACTATCAGAAGTAGCCATTAATAAATATTATTTTACAATCTTATAAGAGTCAATCAATCTTATTGCAGTCAATATCAATCAATTGGGGTCATGTTTTAAATTTTGATGATATTTGTATACCGCATTATCTTTACAAAACAATAATATTTAAAATTTTAAATACTAAATTATTCAATTTTGGTTGGTTGGTTGATAGACATATATTTTCAGGCTTGTGTGCTTGGTCGCAAGTAGGACAACACAGGACACACACAAACACATACGACAGATGTTGCCATCTGTCTCCACCTTCGCAATTTAGACATGTCCCAGATTCGGACCCAACAGGTTTTACGAGCACGCACTCCGCATATACTCGACAAACACAAACATCCATGCCCGAACAAGATTCGAGCCCGGACCCAGAAGCTCCAGAGGCCCATGCCTTAACCACTACGCCGCTGGATTGACTTCAATGTTTGTTATTCTTAATATAGTCCTACAGTACACACTTTCATTTTGAAACAGTTTTAGAGATTTTAACGTTGTTAACATTTACTTAGTAATGATTTAGGATAAAGCCAAAATGTTTAGCTTAAGACATTCCCTTTATACTTTTAATCTGAAAATTATGTAAATGATTATTATAAAAAATTAATGGTATTTATTATATGCACAAATAATATTTTGGCTCCTCTGCATTCTTTACAAGGGCAGCAAAACTGCAACCATGTCTTTGACAAATTACGATCAAAATCAAAATAAAAACAAAATTCTCATCTGCCTTGACAATTTGACATCTGTAAAAAGAGAATTTAACTAATGAAATTTCAATGTTTTATTGCAATAAATCTATTTAAAATTAATGAATTTATCGAAAAATGATCCCAACTATTGAAAACGAAATCTTTGAAAATGCAGCTATTTGCTTCTCGTACTTTACGAACTTGTGCCCTTAGTGTGATATTTACATGCTTTTTCATAGCATCATTCATCTGGTATTTCTGTTCGAATCAATCATGTTCGTTAAATCATTTCACCAAACCCCACTGGCGACGGTTAAAAGCCAACCGGGAACTCATATCAAACTGGACGCTACAAAAGGCCAAGCTTCAAGACCCGAAGTCTGATGAAAATGAATTTGTGGTTAAATCTGACTTCAACATCAAGGGATCAGACGTGATAGTGTTTTTGCACATCCAAAATACAGGAGGCAGTGTCTTTGCCCGTCATATGGTGGAAGATTTAGATTTGGAACGACCTTGCCGCTGCAAGAAGAATCGACGAATCTGTCGCTGTTACAGGCCAGAGAACTATGGCAGTACATGGTTTTTCAGTCGTTATACCACTGGTTGGAAGTGTGGAGTGCATCCAGACTGGTCACAGTTGTCCAGCTGTGTGGACAGAGTGATGGACGAAGATGAGGGAAAGCCTGTCAAAAGGAGGTAATGCAATTTTGTTATCACTTATCAGTATTCTCTTTTTATGGGGTGCTTGAATAGTTGAATGAAACAGCTGGTTAAAACTCTGAGTGATCTATGTTTGTTTGGTTTAAATATTTCGTTGATTAATATGTGAAACTTACCCACAAGTCTGAAATTTTAATTGATTACATTTCTTTGTATGGTGGAGGTGCTTGTACTCAGTCTATTAGGAACTTTATGAATGAGTGCTCATTTATTTGTTGTCCTTGGTATCCTTTTGTAGGTCATAAATATGAGGCAATGTTCTCTGGTCTTTTCCTTACAATAAACCTAGATATGTTAACACGTAAGCTCAGCACATGTGCATCAATAGATATCAATAACTATACATTTTTTTTCAGTTTGAAGTTTAGTATGCAATTAATACATAAATACAATTTAACGTAACATTACATAGCATTTTATGTATTAAATGATGCAGATATTTATCCCTAAAAAGTTTTACATTGCTTTGGAAACCCCCCTAAATTTTACTAAAAGTTTTAAGGAGAACCCTGCAATTGATAAATTTTTTCGCTCTTGTAGTGCAACGGTTTCAGCTCATCTGGCCTACAGAGCTGGGAATCTGGGCTCAATTCTCAGTTAAGACCTGTTAGGCTTTGCAAGAAAAGTTGTTTGTAAGAAACCTGTTTGCTTCATACTAAATTAAATTATTATACTGATTCTATATTAAATAGATATTTTTCAGGTATTTTTTCATGACAGTTCTACGTGATCCAGTGAAGAGGTTTCTGAGTGAGTTCTGGCATGTTCGCCAAGGACAGACCTGGTCCTCCTCTCGTCACTGGTGTGGTGGCATTGAGGCTACCGAATCTGTCCTACCTGCCTGCTTCGACAAAGAAGACCTCAGCGACCTTAGTCTAGAAGACTTCATGAACTGCAAGTATAACCTGGCCATCAATAGGCAAGCTCAAATGTTATCCGACCTAGCATTGGTGGGATGCTACAATTCGTCCTCAATGTCCAAAGAAGACAGAGACCTGATCATTTTAACTAGTGCCAAAAATAACCTCCACAAAATGTCATTTATTGGCCTCTCTGAGTTTCCCAAAGTTTCACAGTATATGTTTGAAACCACATTTGGCTTGAATTTTAAGGTAAGGAAATCTTTGGCCAGAGAATCAGTAGGGAGATCTGCCAGAAAGGAACTCTTTAAAGAAATCAGCGCCAAAGACATTGAAACGATCAAGCGCATAAATTATCTGGATATAGAAATGTATCATTATGCGAAGGAATTACTTTTTTTCAGGTTTGAGAAATTGAAAAAAGCCGATCCCCTTTTTGAAAATAATTTTAAGGTTTTAGGTAAAGATAAGTTATCTACTGAAAATTGGGCTGATAAAGAAGATTTCATTGATAATTTACTCGACTAAACTTAGTTTTTTTTTTATCATATTGTTAATATATTCATGAGAGTACATGCTCATTGTTTGAACCTGCCAGTGACCAGAAGTTTCTTGAAAATGAACAAATTTATAGTTTATCTTCTGCTCAAAACTTCCCCATTTTGAGAGCCTGGTTAGTGATTAACAAAAAATTGGGGTAATGCTGTAGACTTATCTGTTATAATCAAGATGAATTTGATTTTTAGGTTTATTTTATTTGATAAAATAGGCAAGATTTTACCAAGAATAGCATTGCAGCTTTGTAATCTAAGTTATACACTATTCTTTAAATGCATTTAATTCATTTGTTAATTTTTTTTACACAAAATACCATACTATACTTTTTTATCTGTTTGTTTGGTTTATATAATTTGTTAAGTTTGAGTTGGCAGCTTTTCTTCTTCACTGACCTTTAGGTTATATTTTTACTGGCCTTATTTTTCTCAAGAAATCTTTGTGCTGGATTGAGATATGAAACGAAATTGATCAGTAGATTATCACTCTAATTTATTAGATTATGTGTGTCTATTTGAAAGAAAATAAATCCTTCATAATTTATTCTACTTATTTTGACGAAATCACTGTAAAATAGTTTACCCATCCTAAACATAGTTAAAACAAATTTTTTAAAAATCCCAGTTGGTGAATATAAGTTTGCTGAACATGTACCGGTTTGCTTTTATATAAGAGCTTTTATGTCTTATTTAAATTTTATACTTACTTTTGTATTTTTAAATACCATGATGTACTCTAGTATGTTTTTGTGCCATACTATAATCTTAAAATGTATTTGTTTTCTAAAAAGTATGTCTACTTTTATAATACTGCATTGATTTGATTATTTTTTATTATTCCCCTATAGAAATTTTTCAAACTTAATTCACACAGTCCGATTATTATATGTCTACTAAGTATTTTTTTTATCGGCGATAAAATCAGACTATTTTACAACTGGATATTTATGTTTGTTAGTTGATTTAGTGTTGTTTTAAGTTGAGTTATTTATAAAGCTTTTAGCTATTTTTTTTATCTTAGTTTTATCATGAAACAATTTCTATTTTAAAAGCTTAAACTTTTTTCCCCTGTAGTTGTAAGCATAATTTACTAATAAATCCTTTAAAGCTTGAACTTCCTTTGTTAAGTTTTCAACAATAGTGCATTAAATATTTATAAGTATTATTAAACTTAAATTATAAATGTTTCAACTGTAGATTATAAATATATTTTGATAAAAAAAAACATTGAAACATATATATATTGTATCATCATAAGCAGTGATTGATTTTTTAGAACAAGTGAGTGTAAAATATGTATTCATCATCAGACATTTCAGTCATTGTTTTTAGATGACTTGGACAATCAAGACAAATGAGAAAAACTATCATTTACAATTTTATAGTTAATTAAAAAAAAGTTGTGGTTTGTCATTTACAATTGTAAAATGTGAATAAAATTTCTTGTATGGAACTGATTCTTGTCAAATTTGTAAAAAATGAAACACTTAATATGCACCTAATTTGTTATTAATACTACTTTGGAGTGGATATACATTTAAGTTCACACACTGGTTGGATAAGAAATGTCTTGGAAAAAAAAATTTATAAATATATTTCGAAATTATTTTACTAAAGCATAAATTATACCCATCAAACTGCACTATTAATTTGTGACTGTGCATTTGCGAGTTTGTCTGAAATATCTTTCTGTTAGAAGCACAGAACAGATCAGGCAAGTTATTCCTCATAATTCTTGTACTTTTTAAAAGCTGTTACTGATACTTAAAATCTAAAGTGAAATATAACGTCAAACAAAACTAAGACTTTGTATATGAAACAGTTTTTAAAAATACACCAAGACAGAATAATGCAATACTTTATTAGGAGAGCAACATGTTGTAAAAGAACTATGTCAATACATCACAGATTTAACATATTAAATGTAAAAATGTATTTTGGCTTGGAAACTCACTATCAAAAAAATTAAAATCTATAGACTATCTTATATTGAAATTCATGATAAAATATATTCATACAATCTGGTAATCCGTATCTCTGCTTAAAGAAAGTATTTAGTATTTTTTTTTAAACAAACTAAATGAAGGTAGTACATAATTACCTAAGTCTGATTACTATACATAAAAGGTTAGAAAATACAATTTTTAAGCTTATTTTCCTTTTCTTTAAGTTCGAAATAAAAAAAAATGGATAAGTAGGTATTGACATGCTGGAGATGTCTGTCTGTACGTCCTTCCAAATTTGGTTCTATCCGTTGGATATTATTATTTTGATAAAAAGATATGACATCAGGGACCTATCTTTTATATTTATGTCCACATGTCTGTACGCTCGGATGGACATCTACCAACCTGTTAAAGGTCTTCCATTTTGAATTAGATATTTAATTTTTAGTAATTTCAATCACTGTTGCCAAAAGAATAACTACATGAGAAACTTCAATTATTTGAAACAAATTTTTTGTCACATAAATAAGTTCGGAATGACGTAGTAATATGAATCAAAGAAGCATAATGTGATTCTTTAATTGTTAATTATTTGCTTACTAAGCCAGCGGCACACAGCGTTAAATGTTTTGCATGCAGAGCTGGTTAGTTATAATGACATAAAGCAATTTATGCACTAGTATAGTAAGCATTAAGTTTTCAATTTTATTAAGCTGTTATGGAAGCATAAATAAAGATAATACATAAAACAATCTTGCATATATAGGTTAAGATTATGTAAACAGATTTTTTTTATGCAATTCGTTTTAAAACCAATAAGATGACCTTTAAAATATTTTACATAAGACTAATAAATAGTTGTTTAGAAATCATAGTTTAAATTTGCTGAAATTTGGATAAATGTTTTAAAAAAATTAACTATTGCTGAAATTATAACAAACAGCTACTGCAGTGCAGCTAATTAATATTACAAAGGTTCCAAGCTTATTTTAAAAATTTGTATCCCTATTAAATCAAGATATTTCAATATCATACCTGGAAAAATCTAAATACACATTGCAATATAGATTGGTCGTTAAATTAACGCATATTTAATGTTTATAATTATGCATTTTCCAGTAGTAGCTTGAAGAATAAGAACATAAAAGCATACACTTTTAGGTTTTTTGCTATAATCCATAGTTTTATTAACTCTTTTTAATGTTACTTTAACATAGTAAAGTTTTCTTAATTATGTTTGAGGCTAAGTAAATTTCTATCCTTAAATTTTTTTTTGTTTAAGACTAGTGCATTTACATTATCAAATTTGTGTTTTATGTACATTTACACATTATAATCACAATTTCCATGCATTTATACAGTCAGAGATACAGAAATCAGATCAAAATCTTCTACATCCATTTAAACAGTGGCTCTTGAAGAACATTAGATACAAAATATCTTCATTCCAATAATTGAAATACCATTAAAGAGATAGCTTAAAAAACGTGAAATACATTAACCTTAATAAATTCAAGTTTAATGTTATTTTTAAGTTTTTCAAGTTTCGTACTCAAATTATTCTGAAGATGTTTATAATTAGAAATAGGTTTTGACGAGTACAGGATACATGATTTCTTTTCTTTGTTAAGATGCACACTAAAAAAATATTGATTTAAAAAAAAAAGTGATAGTACGAATTAAAGATTTTTTCTTAAATCAATACACATTAAATTCTTAACTTAGGTATTTATAAGTTTTCCATAATACAAAAGTTTGACCAATTCCATGATCAATTGTATTCGAGTTATACCAAAAACTTGAAGTTTAATTAAATACTACAAATTGCATTTTCATTTTACTTGCATTCAAATATAGTGTGTTAGAAAAAAAAATCTTTTATCTGACTATAGCATGAATAAAATGTTTTCACAAAAGTGATGAGTCTTACCTATTTGCATACCAGTGAAAATAAGTTTTATCTTTTTTCTACTTTATAAGTTTAAAAATAATGAAAGAAATTAAGCTTTACATGTTATTTTACTTAATAATTGATATAATAACTTTGGATGCAAAAACTTATATCATTATTTTTATCACTAATTATTTAAATATAACTTACAGTTAAACTAACATTCCTTCATTTTTAAATCGAACTTCTGACATTCTAAATTTTTTATTACAAATGTAAATTTGACAGACTTTTTGCCAAATATGACAGAATGGGAAACAAAATTCTTCAGTTTGAGCCACTGTTTGACAATATACTTCAGACATTAATGGTATGTTGATAGTAAACATATTTAGAAACAGTTCTATTTCATTTTTCATCACAGTATGGAAGCCAGGGATCACCAGAAGTAAATCAGGCACTAGTGTATTGAGAGAGTAATTGAAACACAAAATTCATTCTTAAAATGAAACTGAAATCATTCAAAATCTAAAAATATAAAGAAAGAAAAATAATCCTTGCTTAGGCAATTTGTTTTGTTTGCATGTAAAGATAACACATTCCATTTGCTTACTACTAAAATTTTTGTGATTTTTATATTGTTCTAAATCGATTCTTTTCAATATCAAAGCATTTTTTTAAAAAATATTAATAACTTAAGATTCTAATATAAAAACTAAAATTATAACATACCTTTTAAATATTATAAAAATGTCGATGTAAGATTTTTCAAAACAATCTTTAGTAAGCAAGGCGAGTTGATGCTTTGCAAAACAACAAATTAAAGAAAAAAATATAGATTAAAATACTTAAAAACAAAGCATGCAGAAAAGAAAACAAGCAAGAATCAATATCTGGCAAATCCCCGCACTGTTAAAACAGTGTTGCATGATATGTTAATTCTAGTAGAGTAACAAGAATCCATAGATGTTAACACAATTATGGCACAAAAAGGCATTTATGTCACACATATAAAAAAAGTTGTTTCAGTAGAGAGCTGATTTGCTACTCTTTGAAAAGCAGACACATACAGCTAAATTGCAACAAAGATATCTACATTCACAGTGCAGATAAGCAGACAAGACAAATAAACTCTAGATCTAAATATTAAATACATCATGCTATACAGCTACAAACAGTCCGTCAGAAAGAGACTCAAATTAAAAAGGGCAATCCCACAGTATCAAAAATGAAAATTTGTTCAAAGTTTTCAATTGCAAACAAAAAATTTTCAGTGTAAAAATATTCCTTAGTGAGTCATAAAATACAAAAAGAATTTATGAAAAAAAAAAAAGAATTTAAACAAAAAAATATAGATATGCGTATCATAATGTTGGATGTAAATGTTTTCAATATGTCTTTATATGTCCGACACCATGAGTATATCTAGATACATTTTTGTTATATTTGTTCTCTTGAAATAATTTTGGTACCTCATAACTCTACAGACATTAGTAAGTATTAGAATATATATTTTGATCAGTTACGAATATTTTTACTCTGAGAATTTTTTGTCTTTAAATAAAAAACTTTGAAAAAACCTTTTAAAAATCTATGTTATTGCCCGAGAGGCAATTTTGTAACTTAGAAGAAAAGGGACCAATGTAGAAGGGAGTCGGTAAGAGAACTAGCCCAAACACTACTTCCAAAAACCCAAATAAGGAATAGTGATGATTAGAGCTATGTCTAGGGAAATCTACAGAGACTGCTTTGAACATTGTCCCTTTTTATATTAAGTGACAAAATTTTAAAATCATACAAATAATAAAACATTTGCAACATTCACAATAATGGGCACATAAATATTCTTCTACTACAAATGACAATAAAGCTAAAATTATGCAGAAAAAAAATATTGATTAAAATATTATTTTATTAATAATTCATAAATAGTAATCTATTCTATAGCTGAAAAGAATACCAGGAATATTATTAGAGATCAGTTATTTATATCTTCATAAAAAAAGTTAATTCTATTTTTTTACATTGCAATAAAGTAAATTTGAAGCAAAATAAACAATCCTCTTGAACAAATACTATTGTCATTATCGACCAAATTTATCACTACATAGTTATGTCATGAAAATTAAGTATATTACCATAGAAAAATTCAGTTAATTAAAAATACTCGAAAATATATAAAGAGCATTAAAATATATCAGTGTATAGGTTTATATACACACCATTCATGTGTGTTAAAATAAAGCAATACATTTAGGTAGTCACACAAAACAAAAACTTAAAATGAAACTTGATAAATGCAATACTTGCTATTAAAAAAAGGAAAGAATGAGAGAATTAAACTTTCTTATAAATGTCAAATTTTCTAATGAAAATAAAATGGATTTGCATGAAGAATATATTTGATATTTTTACATCAAATAAAATTTATAAAAGACTACTTAAATATATATTGAGTGACTAGCATACATGTTTTTATCCAATACAAAAATGAACACACAAATAAAATAAAAGTATATTATTTTCAATAATTTGAGAATACAAAACAGAATGCAATATTAAAAGTTATTTTCAAGACATCTTAATTGAATACAATATTTATATAAGAATATAGAACATATTTAATGGCATTGTTTTTAAATAACAATGCACAAATTAACACACATTTTTAATTTAACAACAAATAAAACAATTAGTGCGTTAAAAAGCACAAAAAGTGCTTATTCACAAATGGTTGCATAGATATACAAAAAGAAACTTGACTTTTCATAGAGAACCGAGACTATTTGAAATGAAGGTTAGTCCACTGTGGCTTAATAAGTAGAGGTACTTTATCTACATCTGTTTACAATAAAAATTATTAAAGAGGATTTTTGCTCTAAATAAATATTAAAGTAATATTTCTGTAAATATTAATATAAATATTTCTTAATTCAACTATATAGACTTAACTTGTTGAATATGAAAATATAATTGAATGCTCACATATAAACTTAAATTTTAAACTTGATTAATATCTAATAATAAAATAAGATTCTCAGCTTTATTTATTAAAATTCACAATATAAAACCACAGACCAATGTACCTTTTTCGATTGTCAAAGAAGCTTAAAAATAAACCTTACATTAAGGGCAATTTGCTTTTTATATCGTATATAAAATGCATTTATAAAAAAGTCATCACAAAATTAAATACATTAATAGATCTTGAATGCATTTTTCAAAAACAATAATGATCATTGCAATAAAATATATTTAAAATTAAAATAATAACGGTGTAGCCAATATTTAACATGTGTTAATATTAAGATAAGCATAGCATATTTATCTATATCCATCAGAATTCTTAAAATTCATCTCTCAAGAGGTAGTCCAAAAAACTTAACTATGTTAATTGAGGTTGGCTTATATTTATCCTACTGCAATTATTTCTACAACAATAGGTTAGTATTTAAATTAGATTGTCAGGTTAAAAAAAACATTTTGTGCATAGATTATGGAGGCCCAGTGGCCTAGTGGTAGTGCTTCGCATTGCCACGCCACAGGTCTGGGGATCAAATCCCCGACTGGGCGAGGTTGACCCAGCCTTTCATCCCTTGAGCGGGTCGGCAAAATGGGTACCAAGCATGCTTGGGAACTAAACACTGGGGGTTCCGCGTGAGGCTGACCACCTTACTGGGACATATGCTTAGCACCCCAGAGCCCTAGGTCAAGAAAGCTGAAATGGGCACGGCAGGCTTTGGCCCAGTAATGGGCTGTTGCGCCGGGGAATTTAGTTTTTTTTTTAGCATAGATTATGGATTTATTCATTTTAATATTTAACCACATATAGTAGTGTTTCACTAACCTGAACTTGACAGTACTAAAATTTATCCACATCATATTAAATAGAATCCAAATTAAAATGTCAGTGAAATACTTGTATAATTATAAGACACTTTAAGGCAAAACTTCAGTTTTAAATAAAAAAAATCTATTTATAGTATCTTTTGTTTGGGCTCAGAGCAGAGCTACTATATGCAGTAGCAATCTGTTGATCAGTTATGAAAGACATAAAAAATGCTGTTAAATGCCATACAATTATTATTATTTTTTTTAAATTTATATAATTTATTTGGTTGAATGTCAAATTTTTCACATTTATGAAAGAATATTAAGCCAGGTGAGGTACTACAATCAAACCTTGTTAACATGAACTCGAAGGGAGCACCAATACATTTCATGTTGACCGAATTTCATGATAACCGTCAAGATATGCTTTTCATAAAACCAGTGAAAATTTAACCCATCTAAAATTTATTCTAATTTTATAATGTAATACACTATACATGTATAAAATTAGTAATTCAATTAATAAAGTTCCTTTTATGTAGTACATACTATAAAAAAAATTATGAAAATGTTTAAGGATCAGCAATTAAAAGTGCACAGTTACAAAATGCAAATTAAAAGAGTCAAATTCTGTTTTTTTTGTTCGGGTTAAGCAGGATTTAGCACAGATTTAATTCACATTAAGAATTTTTTTAGCATTAGCTCAAAGTTTTACAGACCCAGGAAATGCTTTCAGTTTACCATAAGCGAAATTTCGTGTTAAACGAGTTCTCATTAATGAGGTTTGACTGCACTAGTTTTAAAAATTTATGGAATTTTCCTGGGAATGTGTTCAATTATTTAACTTTGTTTAATGAACAAAATAAAAATAAAGTATTCAATAGCAATTATATTATAGATATTATGTTATAAAATGAAGCATTATCAATAATTGTTCAACTGATGATGAAAATAGCACATTGTAAAGGCAAAAAAGATATCGTTAGTGCGAATTATTTTGTCATGCATTAAAAATGCTGTTTCAATAAATCATGAAAGATGAAAAAAAAAAAATAGTGGCAACCTAGATTTTTCTTCTTTTCTTAATACAGTAAAAACTATTAGAAACTTAGTAACATTCAAGTATCTATAGAAATAATCATTAAGTAGAAAATACATAGCATTTAAAATTGATACGAGTTAAAATAATTAATCAAGATAAATGCAACAATCTTAGCATAAATAAGTACATGGAAGTCTTTGTGCAATAATATTAAAGGGATGTTAAACAATAGCAACCATTATAAATGCTAAAAAAAACCATTCACATATTTTTTTAATTATAAAAAGCACTGAAGTTTATTATTGAGTTTGTGCAAAGCTTAAAAAAAGAAAATATTTATAAAAAAGTCATTTTGAAATCAGTAAACTCTTAGAAAGAGCATGTTCTAAATAAAAATTCTAGAACAAAAGAGCACAAGTTACAAATAAATACAGGTTATCATTGATTGCACACTAATTCATTACAAGAATAAATAATATGGAACATATTTGGTAATAATTAGCATAATAAAATTTTCTCATAAATTATTCACAAACTAATAAATTATTTAATAACATATTCCAAATCACATAATGATAAAATGCATGGTTCTAGCAATTAGATTTAAAAATAAATAAAATGCTGATATTTCCAAATTGGAACGTAATCTTATTTAAAATAATAAATATACCATGTTATTTTTCATTTATGTCGCATTTGGATACACACTTGATGGCATCTGAGAAAAAGAGAAAGCAAGTTTAATTTATTTTGATAATGCTATGTTTTACAATTTATAATTATGAGATTTCATAAAGTATAGCAACTATTTTTTTTACGTTACTATGTTATATACAATATCAATAATTAGAAATCTGTATACATTTTTATACCAATAATAAAAATGCAAAATTTACTGTAGTCAATCACTCAATGTTGGTTAAATATTTAGTTAAATATATTAAAGGGATTTAAATCTAACAATCTATAATTATAATAATGGAAAATTTTAGTATTTTAGTTTACACGACTAATGAGCTAAGTTGAACAACTTTTTGTTATATGTACTTTTAATAATAAATAATGTTTTAACAAGTAAAGGTTTGTCTTTAATATAAATAAAAGACTTGTCATATGACCAAAGTGTTATAATAAATGGTCAATTAAATATATGAAAAGCTTATATGGCTTAAATATACGAAAGCTTTAAGGGTATAAATAGCCAATAAATAATAACTAAAAACTAATATAAAAAAGCTTAAACAAGCATAACTGCTGCGTTAAGTAAAAATAAGTCATGTTTGCTAAACATAAGAAGCAATAATGCTGCTAGAACCATTCATTTAAAGAAAAGAAAAATTAACTACAGGAGAACCTTTCTAAACCAGAGCTTGGTTAAACGTATCTTTAAATACACAGTTTTTAAATTATCATTTAATTAAACACATATCCCCCCCTCTTTTATAGCAAACACTAGAATTTCAATTATTTAGAACTTTCCAATGGGACTTAAATCCAAATATTACATAAATTCTCCATTGAAGTTTATACATCAGTGGCATTAAGAGATTCCAGATGGTTGTGGTGAGCCATTTTACTAACAACTTTCTCACATAAAAACAACAAAAAAACAGACCAATACAACATGATTTTCAAGTAATAACACACATTTTTATTCCCAATTCAGTCAACCCAACTACTACAGGGATCGTCTAGATGACTGTAATAGTTCACTTTTATGGGTACTGTTTTTTTTTTATACATCAGCCAGAAGAAAGCTGATAGGAGATCAATAAGGCATCTAGTTTTTTTTATACTGATGGTTTAATTAGTTGCCACTTTGGATCATCACAGCTATCTACAGGTGTATAAACATCAGTGAGAAGTATTTTTAATAGAATACCAAGTTGAATAAAATTAAAGGCTTACATAAAAAGTACAAAACTAATATTACATGAGATCTTATACTTTAAAATCAGATTTTCATGCAAATGATTTATAAACTGGTCATAATTAAGCTGATAAAGACAGGTTCTCCTGTAGAATGATTTGGTCCTCAATCATGACTCTTTTAAGCCTACGCTAAAGCTTACTCCTTCTGTGTGACCTTTTTTCTTACCAAGACTTTTATAATTCTCCTTAAAGTTTTTATCCACCCTTTTCATGAACTCAAAACGGGTTTTCAGGAGATTTGTTGCGTACTCGTAAAGCTGAACATCCAAGTGGTTAAGCTCCCGGATCCTCCGAATGTCCTCCTCGCTGATCTCAGATCGCGCCAGACTCCCGTGGGTCTCGTTCAACTGGTGGAATGACTGCAAGAAATGGAGGTGGAAAGTGCTCTCGAACAAGTACTGGGACATCTTCTGGTACTCGCACAGCCCGAAGAAGGCCATCCTCCGCAGATTTTCCTTGGCGCTGGCCAGCATGAGCATGTCCCTGTCTCGTTGAGGCATGGCAGACATGTTGTAGCAGCCGACGAGAGTGAGATCGGCCAGCATGCGAGTCTGTCGGTTGATGGCCAGGTTGGAATGGCAGTTCATGAATTCGTTGAGCGGGACGTCCCGCCAGTCCTCACCGATGAAGCATTGAGGCAGCTCTTCGACCGTGGGAGAGCGGCCGGAGCACAGGTGGCGAGAGGTCTTCCACGTGGCACCTCGTTGGACGTGGCGGAACTCGCTCAGAAATCGAGCGACTGGCTCGCGAAGGAGTGTTATATAAAAATATCTGAAAGTAGTTAGCAGAGAATAAGTTAGAAGCAAATCTTGGTGCAATACTGCTTTATCATTAAGTATACATTGCTAACTAGTTCAATACTAGGTACATTATATTTAAAGTGTATAATATCCAACCTTTATAAGTTTAGTACCAATTGTCTTCATTCCTTGTTATACACATAACGATATTTATGTTATGAGGATATTTGAAGTTGTAATATAATAGCATTTCCTCAGTTCTACACGAAACAGCTAAGTTGCTAATAAACAGACCAGCCTTTATATCACAGCTCTATCTTACATTCAAATGAAGATAACTGTTTACATGAAACACAGCTGCATGTTTGCAGTTACATAACTTGCTTAGGAAGCAATTAAGAGTGTTTTATTAGTATTGTTACCCGAAAAACAAAAGAAATAGCACTACACAAACCATAATACAGAAGTTGATTAGGTTTTACCTCCTTTTAGCAGAACCCTTCTCAGTCTGGTCCAGAGCACTCTCCACACAGTTGGTCAACTCCGTCCAGTCCGCGTGCAGGCCACATTTCCAGCCGGTGGAATACCTGCTGAAGAGCCACAACTTGTCATCGGAGTCCGGCCGGTAGCACCTGCACTTCTTCCGACCTTTCCGGCACTGGCACGGCTGCTCCAGGTCCAGATCTCGCACCAGATGACGTCCGAAAGACGTCCCGCCCGTCTTCTGGATGTGCAGGAACACGATGACGTCCGATCCCTTGATGTCAAAGTGAAAGTCGGACTGTATGAGATCGTCGAAAGAGAGCTTGTCGCGGTGCTCCACCGCCTTGAGCCTCTCTTTGATCAAGGGGTGGGACAGGAAAGTGAGCGGTCGGCCGAGATTGTCCGCTACGACATGTTTCAGGCTGAGCTTGCTCCAACTTGGGTAGCGTAGTGTCGAGTAGTTCCAATTAGGGACAGAACATACTTTATCTGGGCATAACCAACTGAGTAAAACGAGGAAAAGCACAGTTATCAGGACGCAGCAACCTAAGAAGAAACGATATTTTACACTCTTCTTCATCAAGTCCACAACATATGAATCAAAAAATTAAATCAGTAAGTTTAGAGAAATAATTTTGGAGGATTTCGCGAAAGGGGTTATGCCTAAGTAAAGCATATCAAAATTGCTGAAAGGATGTATTGTTTTCATGATTTTTTTCGGTTTTATTTTCATAGCGTTTTTACGTTGCCAAAACTAAAACATAAATCTCTATTTCCCCCCCTTCCCCCCTTTAACATACATATTTACGATGGCTTTGATGCAGTAACGATCTTCTAACTGATATACATTTAAAACATATCAAAAGTATTGGCAATTATTTATAAAATATAAGATGCATTAATATAAGTTTCAAAACTTTATATAATTTGAAACTTGGTCAAGAATGACCAAGTAATCCTAGTTACATCAACTAAACCAAACACGGTTTGGTTAAATCAACCAAACCTTATGTTTGGTTTGGTTGATTGAACGCTACGCGGGACTATAAAAAACCACAGGGAATCGTAATGTGCAACTACCGGTAAATTTGGTAATTTAATCGTTTCAGGCTTCCCATTTCTTGCCTTCTTTAGGAGCCACCGACATAATCCGTAGCTACTGGTCATGGAACCACTTATGATTACTGACATACTTTCGATTACATTTCGATTGGCATTTGATCGGAATCTCATCGGAAAAACTCATCGTAGATTGCTCTATCGAGCGGACATAACCGATCAGTTATCGAGGAAACGGGCAATTTTCGATTAAAATCCGAAGTTCGAATTCTCATCGACTCACCTGCGAACGATTAGTATTCGATCGATTATCGGTCGATGATAAATTGCTACTATCCCCCACCCAAATAAAAAACGCCTATTTTTGCGAATTGATTGATTCAGATTATAAAAACAATTTCTTAGTAAGCTTTTGTTCATGAATTTAATTTTCTGTTCATGAATTTAATCTTTTGTTAACTTCAGAGTAAAAAGTTTGGGGCAGTTGTATTGAGCATAAATGTTCATGAAGAAAATTTGAGGCCCTGGTCACGTGCCCCATTTGCCCTGCCGGAAATCAGGCCCATGGAGAAAGATATGTCTTAGCTAGACTATTTTAAATATTAAATTCGATAGATCTGAAAGATGCCGGCAAGAGTTTTTGACACACTTCTTTAAAAAAAATGGCATGCTTTGAAAATTGTTCACAATGGAAAAATAGATAAAAATAATATATTTGTCATTGAATCCTTAAGATCCTCAAAAAAAAAAAAAAAAAAAAAAAAGGGTTTTCAGATATCTTTTCAATGAGAGGTCATTTTTTGAAAAAAAGATTTTGAGGAAATTTACATTTTGCAAAATTTGCCTTTTAAACAAAAAATTAAATTTTTTAAAGATGTACATATTTTTATCTATACAAAAACATTGTAAACGTTCCAATTTAGTAAGCTAAATCGATTTCAAGACTAGTTTGAAGTTTTAACAGCTATTTTCTTGTAGCAGCTATTTGGGGAAAATGGGTATTTTAATGTAGACATTACCTAAATACTACAATTTAGCTCAGATTTTATTTTTTTATATCTTTTACACAAATTGAATTCTTTTAAAACATTAAGAGTCTCATTGATATTTTTCATTCAGTTCGTACAATTTGGTATTTAACGAGATAAAGTATAATATATAGTATAATTGTAATATATATATAAAAATACAAAACATTTGCAGTGTTTCAAGTCAAAGAGTATTTGGTTGCTTTCTAGCATTCGAAAATCCTAATTTTGGAATAACCATCGAAGGTGTCAACTGCTCCGAGTGTTTTAAAGTTGTATTTGCCCCTTCACCTCCCGAATTTGAGTCGATGTACTGTTTTACTTTAACGCTTTTATTATGCACCAATGCAACAAAACAATAGCATTTACTTTTAAGAAGGCGTTTAGTTTTTTGGGTGTTGTTAAATTACAACAAGGCAGATCACTGAACTAAACCCACGCAGACAGCCAAGTTTAAAACTAGTGTATCAATTTATAATTCTATATTATGTTTTTAAAGACTAAAAAGTAGGTTTGTAACAGAATCTGTCCTCAGCCCGCTTCCACACAACATTTGTGTTCACCAGGAAAAAAAGTCTCCAACACAAAAATAATTCTATTATAAACATTTACACACAAACTTTGGATAGTTTCATTTATTTTATTTCGAAAATTAAATAATTTTTATATGTCATTTGCATAAATTGATTTATATTTCAATGAATATATTTGTAATATTCCTCTCTTTTAAATTGAACTAAAATATTTCATATCAACATGCAAAGAATCTCTCAGTGAAATATATGTGACGTCATTTCCGACTGAATGATGTTGCATAAATAAATGTCTTTTAATTAACTATTTAAAAGAATTAAAGTTTTTCGATGGTGATTTAATTCGAATAAAAATGGCTTTTTGAATGAGCATTAAATTTTGTAGTTTCTTAACAGGGTGGTAACAAAATCCTTACAAAAAAGTTCTCCGATATTTCCATCATTTCCCTGATACTTTCATAAAAAAAATCCCTGTTTCTACAATAACTATTTAGTTGAGTCAGCAAAAATATTGAAAATGACTCATTATTTAAAAAAGTTTTTGTTCAATTTTTTAACAAATTAAAAAAAAAACTTTTCAAAACTTTTTTAACTTTTCGAAATGTTATCAAAAATTTAAAAATAAATTAAATTAAACTTTGATTTTTTTTCCAAAATAACTAACTGACAGCATAAAGGAAAAGTTTTAATGCATAGTTTTGTTCATTATGCTTTTAAGATGCTATAGAAATACTTTTTATGTATATTATTAAAAGAGTAGTATTTTTCACTATCCTTAAATATAAAAAACACGAACAGAGATAAGATTTAAAGTATATTAGATTAAAAGTATATAGCTAAGTGTTTTGTGGTAGGATACTTGGAGAGTGCGCCTCATTCAGAAATTAACAATTCAAAATCTAATGTATAAAATTTTAAGCGTTTTTTTTTTGCAAAATGTTAAGAAATGTTCAAATATCATTAAAAAAATATTAAAAAAAGTTAATTTTTCATGATTTTTGGGAACTGGAGCCCGATTTTGGAGCATGTTTGGCGTATGATAATAATTGACAGTTTTTAGCTTCCACACTACGTTTATAACGTAAAAAGTGGAAGGTATTATAATCGTTCAGTCCGTCTGTCTGTCACCCACTTTCACTGAACGAACCGCAAGTCACACAAACAAGTGGGATACGTCATTTTGAAGCAAAAAATCAGTTTAGGCTACATTCCAAATTTCATTAAAAAATTTAAATTAGAAGTTTATTTAAAATTTAAATAACTAAAAATTTAATCTACATTGAAATAACATGCAAATTCCATTTTTATTCAATATTTTCACTGTTGCCATATCAACAAACAAACAAGAAACTTTATTTAAAATAAAAATAAAATACTTGAAAAAATATTTATTTTTATGATATAATTAAATTTGGATTGTTGTAATAGCACAATAAAGTTATTTTTATGGTTCATTATATATGTATGAAGAAATATACATAAAAAATTCTAAATTCGCATAATATGTAAAATTTCGCTTGTATTTTTAAAGCAAGAATTTTACTAATTTATTTTTTGAAATATAAAAATTGTGGCTGCAAAAAGATATTTATTAAAACATACATCATTATTCTTCAAACTTTAAAACAATTAGCAAACGATAAAGATTAATTTTAAAATCTGCAGAAGAAGATTGCAGAAAATTATTATTTTTGGCTTATAAAAGTTTGAATTAGAACTAGCTAAAGGCCCTATTTGGCGAATTTCTTTCTGAGGATTTGTTGGTTTGTTTCCTGTTCAGCGTAAATGTTGTGTGGAAGCGGTGTAAGTGACATATTTTGTAACAAACCAACTTGTTTGCCTCTAGAAGAGAGTCGAGTTTACTTTTGTAGCTCTGGTTCAGGCCAATCGGACCAACCAGAATATTTTCTTTTGATCATGAAATGCCTGCTAGTATAGTGATCGCAAGAACAACCTAAACCTACTGTTTAAAAGATCCGAAATGGAAATATTCCCGTAGAATTCCCCGATATTTTCCTGAATTCAAGAGTTCCCCGATTTTCCAGGTTCTGTTACAACCCTGTGTAAATAATTAAACTACTTTGAATTCGATTTCTTTTTTCTAAAATTTTCAATGTCTTCTAATTTTGATGCGCTAAATATTTGGCTTATCACACTTGCCTGTAGCATTTGATGTTTTGACTATGAAAGTGGGTGATGGACAGATGGACTGAATGAAATACAATACCTTCCACTTTTTCGCTGCTTTCTCAGAAATAACACTTTCATTTTTGACGATTAATGAATCCTCAAGCCTTATTTCGTTAATTTTGAGGATTGTTTCGTCAAACTATCACGTGACTTTTGAGTAAACGCGAATCTTCACTTTAACGATCGTGATTTGACGATTTTGTATCTTGATTTTTGAGGAAACTGAATCTTATTGTTGTACTCACATGCTCAAAAATGACGAAATATTTCTTTAGATTAGACGACATTCAAATCCTAATAAAAAATTTCCTCACTTTGAGGAAACGAAAACTCGGAGCATTTGCCAGTAAACGGATCGTCAAAATTAAGGGAAATTTCGTCGTTTTTGAGCATTCATTTTTTAAGTGTGTAAACTTAATGTGGAAGCTAATAAAATAATGGGCAAGAAATTTACAGAACAATTAAAATATGATTTTATTTAATGAAGCATGAAAGTGTAGATATAAAAATACTAAGAACATGATAAAGAGCGTTCACACGAACTGAACCTAAAGCAAAATACAATGATGAAGCTTAGAACTGGAATGTCTCGGACTTAGTACAGCTCTTACTGCTTCTACAAATACCTGTAAAGGAAAATAGAACTGTATAAGCATAATACAAATGCACCATGAGTCCTTAAACATATTTAAAATATAAAATCATTATTTATTTATCTTAAAAAATTATGGTTAGTTAGGTTTTTCAAGCATTGCTAATATAAAAAGATAATAAGTTATTTGTGTTCTATGTATTTTGATACAAAATTTTAATAGAATTATTTCATTTAAAGTTTAAATGAAATAAAAATTCATTCGAAACGATCTTTGATAAAATAGATGATACATAACAAATATAATGTGTACATTCTGACGTTGTGTCTTAGTTTTTACGCCCATTCGCATAAAATTAAAATAAAACTGCTTTAATTAATGAGTAGCCTAAATAATTGCAATTGAAAAAAACAGCACGAAATCCCTTAAAAATTATGTATATGAATATTTGCCTATAGATCAAACGGCGTGGAAAATATATCCATAGAAATTACCAATAGAGATATTCATAGGAAAGGTTCAAGTCCCGACTTATGACACTCTCTGCTTATTTCTACCTTTAGGATAACTACAGGGTGAGGCAAACAAAAGCGGCCCCGGTCTAGAGATAGGAATGCGTTGAAATGCTTGGCTAGAAAAACTCTTGAAGACGCATGAAACCTGTTTTTCCATTGGTCGTATCGGATTAGCTTCACATTAGAGCTACTCATAGACTAGTGGCGAGTTCAGATCTTATAGTTTGTATTGTATGAAGACGTTCTACAATACAAACTATAAGATAAAACAAATCTTGTGTCTTGCAATCAATTTATAATGTTTTGTATTAACAAAAACAAAAAGGTCCGATTCTCTAGGATAAATAACGACCGGAACAATCAAATAATCACTAGTGGGAACTTTTCTTGATCAGCTCTATAAACCTTGTCCACATTTCATTTCAACTACTTCTAAAACCGTGGCGTAGTTGCCGGCAAATAAGTCGCCAAGCGTTTGTTTGGGCTTAATATTGAAGCGATCAATAGCTTCAGTTAGCAAACCTGGTTTTGTATTGGTTTTAGACTTGGCAACATTTCTGTCGTATTCTTATCTCTAGATCGGGGCTACTTTTGTTTGCCTCCCCTGTATAACACATAGTCTGCATTAACATATTTTGCGCTTTTTTGAATTTGTTTTGTCAATTGTACCTTTCTTAAAGACGCTACAGGTTAGGTTAGGTTTTGAATATCGTCGCACTAGAGCTACACGAGGGCTATTGGCGACGGGCGTCGTATTTTAGAACCACAGTCAAGTGACGAGCCGACACCTGAATAGGCACCTAATGCAACCGTTAAGGGCGACATCGTATTCAGCGTTAGGACTTTGAAGGATATTTAACGTGTACTCTCTTACACGGGGTTTATTCGTCGGACATTTTTGGCTGCACGGACCGTTTATAGGTCGGCAGTTATTTTGGCGATGCCCGTACCCGAACCTGGGATCTTCCGCATGCTAGGCGAGTGCCTAACCGACTGGGCTCCCCAGCCCTAAAGACGCTACAGGGGCTGGGTAGCCCAGTCGGTTAAGGCGTTCACCTTGCATGCAGAAGTTCCCAGGTCAGGTGTCGGCTCGTCACCTACGACTGACTGTGGTTCTGAATTACGAAGACCGCAGCCAATAGCCATCGTCTTGCTCTAGTACGACGATAATTCACATCAAACAAATTAAAGCCCTACAAATTTCGTCACTATTATGAAACGATCTTGATTCTTGTCCATAAAACTTATGGTTATTATTGTGTGGCGGCCCTAACGGTTAATAAAAAAGTGTTCCTAGTCATTTTTGAAGATGATGCAAAAAAGTTTAGAATTTTTAGCTGAAACATTTTATTATTCTTTCTTCAAAAACAACTGACTGACAAAATGAAAGAAATAAAAGGGGTTGTTACTTCATTAATCCCGTTGACTTCTTTTGCAGAACACTCCATATATTTGGCAGCTTTGATTTTGGTAGCCATTTTCTTTCCTTGCACTCTGCTAATAAAATTGTCTTTGCCAGTCTCTCTGAGATCAATTTTTGTACCTTTAAATATAAGAATAACAATATTTTTTATTAACTCAATTAACTCTTTCAGTCCCAATGAAAATTTGGCATCATCATTTTGGAATTTTCTTTCTGCTCGTCTATAGCCATTTATGATATCAAAAGTACATCATTCGATTTTCAAACTTTTTTTATTGGAATTTATTTTTTATTAATCCCAATAGATGTCAGCCCTATTATTTTTTTAAAAAAAATTATTATCAGAAACATGATGATGCTAAATGGCATCATTGGGACTGAAAGGGTTAAATCTCATATTCATATAATAAATCAATGAGTCTATTTCTCTCAACTTACCTACGAGGATAAATGGCACTCTAGGACAATGGTGCCTAATTTCGGGGTGCCATTTTGTTATGATATTTTCATATGATCTGCTGTTGTCTACACTGAAGCACATCAGAAAACCATCTGTCTGCGAATATTTAAAAAATAAGCTTTTAGAATTTTTTAAAAAAAATTTAAAACCCATAAATAAAGATTGACATGTAAAACTTTCTCTATAAAGTATTCAACTGTCAAACTAAAATTTGTAATTGTCATTAGCAATGTGTTGCAAATGACAGTTATGCTTATCACTTTTTTTAAAAAAAATATTACACAGTATAATATTAAAATATTTATTCTTCATTTAGTTTTACTTCTAACTACAAAAACAACGTAATTCTACAAAAACAACTAATTAAATTTATTCAACAAACCATTGAATTATTTCAACATAATTAACGATTTTGAGATGAAATACTTTGGAATTAACCGGTGATATATGAAGAGTACACGGGAAGAACCGATTGATTTTGTAAGAAGTTTCCTTAGCAGGCCACTTTGGCGATGATAGCGAGTGATCGCCTAAACTTGTGTAAGGAAACAAGTTCCTACCACAGAGATCACAGTTGAAGTAATAGAGTGGACGATCACGTGACCTCCAATTCTAACGACGGGACGCGCAAGGAGCTCCCAGAAGAGCCCCAATGAAGCCAGTGTTGTAGGTCACGTGAGCTGCCACTCTAATACTTTAACTACTATCTCTGTGGTTCCTAGCTACCAGGCGATTGACGATCCCGGCGCTTGGACCAAGCGAAGAAGAGAGAAACCGGTGTCTGCCGCCATGTCCGCCAAGCAGACAATTGCGAGCGTCCGCCTAATAAATCAATCGGTTCTTCCCGTGTACACTTCATATGTTTAACGTATCTAAAAGTGCTACAACTAAGCAAATGCATAAAGTTCGATATAGATACCTAATGCGTTTTATAAGTTCTAAAACTTACGCCTGGATATGAAAGTGGCCTCAGTCTCTCATAATCTTCCTGACCTGCCGTATCCCATAGAGTAAGGCTCACTTTGACACCATCGCATTCCATAGCGCCAGCATAATTATCGAACCTGAAGAAATAGGATTGGCAAGATTTAAAGCAACTTGGTTATATAAAACCTTAGTCAATTCATGACCTTCATTTCCAAATAATTAGATAGAATGTAAATCCTTTAATTTAGCTCTTGGGTGCACTTTCCTTTATTTTGTAAATTAGTTTTACTTCTCACAAAAACAACCCATTAAATTTATTCAATAAACCATTGAATTATTTTAACATAATTAACGATAATAACTAGGCATAAAAAGAGACGATATCTTTGAATCACGAAATTTTTTAGATAGTCGAAATTTAGGAGCATACGAGTATGGTTTCCACGACTTAAACCAAATGTTTTTTTTTCTGATAATAACAACTAATTGGTTTTTTTAGTGCTTTTTTATTTATTTACTAGCAAATTTATACCCGTACTTCGCACGGATTAAAAAAAATTCAAATCGATCCAAGTATGTGTACTATATAACCTGTTATAACCCTTTCGCTACGAAGGATATTTGCTTCCTCGTAGTATTTGAAAGGAATAACATTATCGAATCCTTAGTTGTTCGGGCGTTTTGGGGCGCTTCCGCAAGGAAAGGAATAAAATCATAAACTTAAGTTATTCTTCCCGCTCGTTTTCGAGTATGAAATCCCGTTTCATTGTTTTAAAATTCCAAAATCAAAAATACGGTGTAAAATGCACTCATAAATGGCATCACAATTCCCTCATAAATAAATATCGTCACCTGACTGTGGTTCTAAAATACGACGCCCTTCGCCAATAGCCCTCGTGCAGCTCTAGAGCGACGTTAATTCAAACCAAAACCAAAAAAAAAACATAAATAAATAAAACCTTTTAACTCTTTTGGCGCGTTTTGGGAAATAATTTGGCGAGATAATAGATATAGCTACAAACACACCATTATACAGCTCTAACACAATGACCTTAGCACAACCAACCAGCTTATAAATTAGTTTTAAAAAACATTTTGGCCATTGGGCGAATTTTAATACATAATTTGGCGAGATTGGCAACATATATGGCGAAAACAATAAAGAATAAAACCCTGATATGCAGCTGTAGTGCGATGGCCTTTATTAACCATCATAGTTCAGTAATAGCTTAACAAACATTGTGCCTATTTGGCGAGATTGACAACGTATTTGGCGAAACAATAAAGACATAAAATCCCAATATGCAGCTGTAAAGCGATGGTCTTTATTAACCATCATAGTTCAGTAATAGCTTAACAAACATTTTGCCCATTTGGCGAGTTTTAATTAATAATTTGGCGAGATTGGTAACATATTTGGCGAAACAATAAAGACATAAAACGCTTATACGCAGCTCTAGTGCAATTTCGTTATTAACCATCGCATTTCTGTAATTGCTTAGCTATACATTTATTGCTGCATATTTGCAATCAACAAAACCATCAATGAAGAAATCATCAACTAAACCCACAATATATCCTCGTATGAAAACTGGTAAGAAATACGTCACTTGAAACATATCAATTATTTTCAAATGATGATTTTAGTTTCTGAAAGTAATGGCAACACAAAAATAAACATTTTAAACTTCATTTTTATTATTATAGATTAAAATATCAAGTTAAAAATTAAAAGTTGCCTTGATATAAATTAAAGAATAATATAAAATGAAAGTTTACTACTTAAAATGATAGTAAACTAAATCTTTAAAATGAAAATATTTGTAAGTTTTTAAGAATAAAGTATTTTCTTTTTTATATTTTAACTATTTTCGAAAAGTTTATTTTAATTTCTTCTGCTGAATGGCAACTCGAAAGAAAAATTTTCATCGGATTTGAGCCAAAGTGGTGTATTTTTTTCAGAAAATTCGAATTTTCTCTAAAAATAGAACATTTTGAGCTCTGAAAGTTCTTATTTTGCAACTCAAGTATGAACTACGTATTTCTACCAAGTTACGAGTCAAACAAGGAGAGACATACATACACACACACATACACACAAAACTTCATTTTTATTATTATAGATTTCATCAAATAGGTGATATTTATTTTCATTTAGTCACTTAGTAAACAAGATTAACTTCTCATAAAACAACTCAAATTCTTCCAGAATTAACCTGGTATTGTTTTAAAATTATTTTATGGAAATTAGGGCGTGTTGAAAATTAAAAATTAAATTAATTCATGATTTAAATATTATAGTAAATGTGTTAGATGAATTATTTTTTATGGTAATAATTAAGTACTACATCTATATTGCAAACGAGCAAAACAAATTTCTTGCCATTGTTCGTTTATGCTAATGACTATTAACATTATCATCAAAGTAACGAATATAAAGCAGTAATAATCCATTAAAGACGATTTGTAAAAAAACAACAACAATGAGATTTCTGCTTAACTTTATCTAAATAAACAAACTATAACACAAATGAAGACCATAGTTCTGAACAACTGATCTATGAAAAATTAGTTACACGCAATACGCTTTCAAAAACTTTAAAGGAACGCATTAAAAAATTAAATCTGACGTTTTTATTTGGAAATGAAGTTGTTAATGGAGTTAAAAAAATCGTCGTTAATGAGTAAATTTATTTGTAGCAGGACAATTCCATACGTGACGGAATGACATTTTGAATTTAAGTTAAACACTTACCACGAAGCTATTTTTAAAGGAAAACTGTGGTTCCCCCCAGTTTTTTATATATTACTGTTAATGATTGAAAGATAATAAAAATTGAATTTTTTTAGAAAAAGTGTTTTATTATTTCATTTTTGCCTAACTACTTCTTATGTGACGGAATGACATTTTTGCAACCACGACTGCGTCCTGGTACTTAAAATAGAAAACTTCTCTGAATTAACAATACATTAAGTTTTTAAACTAATGGACATCTTAAATATGATATATAAGCTATGTAAAATTGTCATTCAGAGCAACCTACCTGTAACATGGTTTAATTTATTAACTGTCATTTTTGACTTGATGGAATGTTTAAAAATTTCGTAAATTTTATATTAAATTAAGAGTGTAAATTAATAAATTTTATTTTTTTTTATTTAGAATTCTCATAAGATATTAAATATTACATTATATACAATTATTCACATGTGGAAAGGTTTTTAAAACATGTATTGAGGACGATTTCCAACTCGTTGAAATGCTGGCTGAGTTGGCAGAGCCAAAAATCTTTTTTTGTCCACTAGGCATCGATCTTCTTTTTAGTGAAATGTGAATACATGTCCTTTATCGTCTCCTGCTTTCTTAAACCATTATTTGAAAACTTGGAATACATTTTTAACTTAATTTGTAAAAATTACAAGAAAATGCAAATTTTAAGTTTTATCAAAGTTGAATTTTTTATGGAATTGCCTAGCAATTAACTCATTGTATCAAGGGTTAATTTATTTATAGCAATTTGTTGCAAACATGTATGATGTAGTTAAAAAATTGGTATGAAAGAAAGTTTTTTTGGTTCAAACAAAAACATGGTTGAAATAAAAAAAGAGACTGGTTTAAACTGAAAAAAAAAAACGGTTTGTTTGGATGTTTTTTTAAACTGTTTTTGCACTAATGTAAACAAAAAAAAAATGCAAGAGGAAATCAGTGGCTTGAAATAAAATTAATCAACAAGAAATATATATGGATTTGACATCGGTAATTTTTGTTCATTTAATTAAAAAAAAACTTTAAAAACATTTTATTTTTAAATTTTTTTTTACAGATTGAGTGTATTTGCATAATAATTCTCTGACTTACACTGTAGGTACATATTCTCCCTCCGGAAAGCTGCCTGTGGTATAAGCTATACAGAGGCAAGTTTTTCCAACGGTCCCATCACCAACAACGACCAGTTTAATTGGTCTGTTGTTTTGGGTCATCACCACCCTAGAATAGGATATAATATAATAAAAAGAAAAAAAAAGAAATTTGGTGGTGATGATGTTACAATATAAAGTACAGGCTTTCAAATTTGTTTATTGTACACAGTATCCACACTCTTAAAACGAAAGAGCAATTTTAACTCAGTCTGAGTAATTTTCACTCCTCCAGTCTGGAAAATGCACTTCTCCTTTTGGAGTGGATCCTTTGTGTGTTAAAACTCCGACAGGATCACTCCAAACGAGTGATTTTAACTCAGTCTGATTTGATATTCACTCCTTCCCAGTAACGAAAATGCACTTCTCAAAACTGGAGTGAATTTCACTCGTTTGTTTTAAGAGTGCAAACAGAATAAAAAGTCTTGCATAAAGAAAAGTTAATAGTATTAACTAATTCTCAAAATAATTTTATCACAAAAAGCTGCTTTTTTGCTTAGAGTTACACCCAATTGCTTAACTTGAAAAAAATATTATAGTATCTATAAAATAAATAATAATAACAAGTAACAAGGTCTATGTACAATTGAAGAGATGCGATATATATTTTTTAATGCTCTTCACGATTCTCCTGGTTTTGTACCCTGAAATGAACACAGCAGGTCTTGGCCTGTTAAAAGCAAGCACCCTTCAGTTAAAACAAACCCAACAACTTAATTAAAATATAAAATTTATGAGAGAAAACAAATTTGCTAGACATATAAAGTATTTTCCATAAGCAAATGACAACATAACGTATGGTGTTCTAGTTTACAACTTAATAATTTAATAGTTTTCTGTTATAGAAGAAGAGTAGTTTGTATTCTGTCCTGGACATACATAGTTATAGTTGTTCAATTGTCTCAAACAGTTTGATAAGACCCAGAGCCAGTACGCGTTCAAGTCTGCTTGACTGGTTAGAAGAATTTTATTAGTTTTACTCTATCTAATCTGAACTCCAAATGCTATACTAAAACAGTTTTTAGTACAAAATTATTTTCAAACGAAAGTGTTCTAGAAGTACTACTTATACACTTTTATCCTACATAATAAAGCCGTCATACTATCCCCCCATTACGAAAAAAAGACCATTAAATACAGTATTTTATATTGTATAACGAACCTTATCCATAATTGGGTTATTTCGCAAGAAACAGCAGTTCATGATTCTTCTAGACACGGGATTGACGCCATTGTCAATTTACTCGGAAGGACGCTGACAATAGAGCTTTCTCGTCCTCTCTTTTGTTATTGAGTGGGAGGTGAAGATTGGGCTTTAGAGCATTGCCCTTGGTTTTTTTTTTAATAAAAGGAAAAATCTTCGCTTTAAAAAGAAAATACTAGTTGGACTGCAAGTTAATAATTTATTTTGATTAGAATTTAAAAAAAAAAATATAAAAAATATATACATGCATTAACACATCAATTGTATCCGTCTAAAAAAAAGTCTAAACAATTAGAAGTTTAACGAGTATCATTTACCTGTAACTTCTGAGTATCTAACTACGTATTACTCTTATTATGATGTAATAAAAAACTGTCTTGAATTTTTAAGTTAATGTTTCGACTTGAGATCTCATAACTTTTGAATTTAGTACTAAATTGATTCAGGAAAGCTTGATAGTTGAGACATTTGAATTGGATAAGGGGTAGGGATTTTTATTAAATTTGTAAATTGACGCGGAAAAAAAGTTGTGTTTTCAAAAGTTTGTACCTTTTATGTTTGGCACGTGAACGAATGCTTGTACTGAAACCAGCAATGTGAATTTCAGTATAATAAACCCTTAATTTCTATGTCAATGATTGTAGAGAACCCAGATAAGGACAAAGGATCCCTGTTATTAATTCTACAGTTTTCTCACGCTCAAACACTCCACTCTCGTTCATCGTAAACGCGGAATTTTGATTAATTGTCTGCTGCATCACTTTCGCTTATCATTATCTCACAAGAACCCAAACAATTAACGGCTTTGGTTTGATAAAGATGTATTTGTCATTCGATTTGGCTTTTGCGATAAACGTTAAAATGTTATTATTTTAACCCTGGAACTATGAATCAGGGTAGATGTTATTACCCCCAAGTATTTATATTGTTAAGTTGACTAAAATTATAATATAGACTATCATTCGATTTGCTACCAAAACGATTTTTTAGAAACTAAACATTAAGAAAATTGAATTTGCACTAAGAAATTCTCTTCGGCATGAAAAAAAAAATTATGCCCCAATCGAAGAGTCAAATTCCTACTTTCAAAGTAATTTTACAGGTAAAAAATCCCATAGGAGTTATTATTTACTCCGTTTTGCAGTTTAAACCCTCAAATGTACGGATGCGAACTGAGTGCAAAAGTTTATTTTTGGATGGATGCATGTTGATTTATATAGTCAAAAAAAAAAATCCCTACATTAATAATTAAAATTAAAAAGTTTGACAGCGACCTTTTTTTAACGTTGATTGTAACCCTGCAAAAATGTTTTTTTTAACGTGATTAAACCATTGTAAAATTATTCGGCCTGGTATGCTGTGTAAGCCAGTTTTAAAAAAATAGGTTTGCATTTCTAGAGTTAAACCTTGCAGTAATAGAAGACATAATTTACTCAATGCGGTTTAAACCATTATAAAAAAACCTTTTTACAAAAATGCAAGTTACTACTTTGTTAAAGGAAGAACCACAAATTACGATGCAATTCCAGTTCTCAACTCTCGCTTTTCTCCAACCTTCTCCGAGTACGCCCAAGGTCCCGTCCTTGATGCCTCGTTGAAATGACACAAGAGCCTCAGTTACAGTTAATTGCAGGAATCAAAGCGTAGAAGGTGGGTTTCCGTTATTTGTTTTTCATACAGATTTTATAGATTTTTTTTGTTTATTTCCCCTACGGAAATGTAGCGCATTCCAACAACAAATGCAAGGTGTGGTTGTGATAATTTAAAACGGTCCAGTCAATGAAATGAATTGTAAACACGTTGAGGTTTGGGATAATCAAACTTGCTTATTTTAAAGTCTACACTCTTAAATCGAACAAGCGATTTTAACTCAGTCCGAGTTAATTTTCACTCCTCCAGTCTAGAAAATGCACTTCCCGTATAGGAGTGGATCCTTTGTGTGTTAAACCTCCGACAGAGAGCACAAAGAGATCCAAACGAGTGATTTCAACTCAGTCTGAGTTAATATTCACTCCTTTCCAGTGTCGAAAATGCACTTCTCCTAATGGAGTGGATTTCACTCTTTTGTTTTAAGAGTGTACCACAAGAGCAAAATAGAAATGATCTAACATAAATAATGAATAAACAAGAAGTTCTAAAAAAACTAGAATAGCCCTACCCACCACGTTTATTACTCATTGAAATTGATATAGCACGGATTGACAGACGAAAAAGTATAGAAGATGGCGTCATCTTGTTTGTCTGTTACTATGCTTTTTTAAAGGGGAGGGTACCCTTGAATACCAAATTTATTTAATTTTTATTGACCGAGTAATAATTTATCCGAAAATAGAAAATATAACATAAATGTGGGTCTCCTAACAAAATTATTTAATGTTCAGCGCTTATTTCTCTGAAAACTGGTTAGATGAAAAAAAAAACCCTCTTTAATTAAAAATTAAAAATGTTCCCTTACTTTACAAAACATTTTTCGACAAAAAACATTAAAAAAACATAACTTTCATCACTGTTCATTGTTCATTGTGTTCACATATTAACCACAAAGGGTAGCGGGTCAAAATTCCAAATGGAAAATCAAAAGTAAAACCTCAAATAACACCCAGAAATTGTGAATCATACATTCCGTAGGGGTTGGGTTAAAAAACGTTAAACCATGTGCAGTTGGGCTATTTAAGGCGGCCAGAGGGTAGTCCCTAATGTAATTCTTCGTACATTTAAATCGCGATTAAATGTCTGGGAGGTGAATGGAACGAGCCTTATCAAAAACTATAATTACAGGAAACTTAATTCTGTTTTTTCCCTCATTTTTGTATTTACGTATTTTCCCCACTACTGTTCCTTTTAGAAGCTATAAGACAGTCGATCCATTTTTTAAAAAAAAAATATTGTGTATGTAGGGAAATAGGATAGCAACAATTTAGGTATTTCATTCACACTTGTGAGCAAAAAAAATATTTTCTAAAAAAATTTACATTATCCCGATTAAATGTAATAATCCCTATTAAATTTAATCTTGTGTCTTAATTTTAAGATACTTTGAACTTATGTTACGAAAAGTGCACACAAATTATAACCGTATGAAAATAAGGCAATATGCAATAAAAAACATTTTAGTTAAGAATGAATGGAGGTTAAAAATAAGCTTTTATTGTCGGTTTTAAAAGTAAACATTGACACCGTCCGTCTATGTAATAAAGCTTTTTTTGCTGTAACTGTTTCGACTGCTGTGAAATTTCTGTAAAACTACTTTTACGGCGAATGTAGGCTTAGTGCGAAAAAGCCAGTAGTACACTCATTAAAGGGAGGGCGTAGACAGAATTTTTTTTCCTTAAGGTTTGATAAGATTTTACAGAGGATATAGAAAAAATTATAAGAAATTTGAAAAGGGATATATCCCCTTATACCACAAATTATAAGCACATTTAAGGGTTCGTTAACCCAAACTTACTTTTATGACGAAGTACATTCAGTGCAGAAAAACTTTTCGTGCCCTCATAAAAACGATATTTAAGGTAATTCTTTTAATTCATGTACCAAATGTAATTAGTAATACATTGTTACACCTCACACTTGAATAATATGTCATTAGCAATCCTTTTATGGTCAGTAGTTAGTAAACCAATACTTATTAAAACAACGGGTTTTAGAACTATAGTATATTATTTCATTTACAGAATTGAGAAGCAAAATGTACTGTAAAAATGAAACTACGGAAATTATGGTAGTGGCATTAAAAACTATTAATTAGCTAGCAAGATAAAATATGAATACAATAGATATAAATGGCTTATTTTAAGGGAAAATCATAGTCCACGACAACGAAAATGAGCAATTCTTAGTATTGATTTCGAAAGGTTCTAAATAATTAAAAAAAATTACAAAAAAAAAAACCGCTTTGTACCAAGTTTTAAATTGTTCTTTTATTATTATATTTACACCTAAGAATCTCATTTTAAAAAATTATTTTTTTAGAAAAATAAATGTTTTGAAACGTACAATTACGAATTTTCAAAAATACAAGTAATTATTTGGTACACTTTGTACGAAAAATATACCAATAATTTACATAAACCTTTTTTTAAAAATGCAAGTCAACAGTTAGGTTTATATTTGTCACCAATTTTTGACTAACATAATTTTTAAATTTTATTTAAAAAACATATTCTACATTCATAAAAATTCAGATTTTCAACGCAGAAAACAAATAATAAAATATATATTATTTTAATTTGTAAGACTATATGAGGTGACTTAAATAGACCTAAAATGGTTTTATAACACACAAAATAACACTAAGAAATATTTAATGCATTTAGAGAAAAGTGTACCTATGTGTCGAAAATTATAGTTTTGAGAAAAACGCAAAAAACATTTACCGTTCTTTATTAATACATATTTACCTTTAGTTTTTTTCTCGATAAACATCAACATATACAGTTTTTAAGGACTTAGAGTTTTAGTTCAAGATACTAGACAGTTGAGAAACACCTTTACTTAAATAAAAAATAATTATATTTATTAAATTAAACTGTACGTGTCAAAAGTTATCCATTTAAAGTGGGTCGTGGCACATTTATTTATTTTCATAATTTGTATAAGAAATAATTAACCAATTGATACAAAATTAGTCTTTGTTGATAAATCGGGATGCCATCTATCAGAAAATACTGGTTTCAAAAATTCGATGTACAGGGTAGTTATAAAATAACGCTCGCTATTCGGAGTGGTCTGTAGCTTGAATGAATAATCCAAATGCCAAAAACTTTGAGACAATTACTAATCAAGGAGGGGGGAAAGAATGGAATCATAAAAAACACACTCGTCACTTGACCAGGGTTCTAAATTACGAGGCGAAATTAGCTGTTTTGGCCGTAATTGGCCATAATTGACGACGCCTCGTAATTTAGAACCCTGGTCAAGAGACGAGTGTGTTTTTTATGATTATTTTTTAGGATTCTTCTTTTTTATGATTCCATTCTCCCCCCCCCCCCCCTTCTTGTTAGTGTCTCAATTTTTTGATGCATTTGGTTTATTCATTCAAGCTACAGACCACTCCGAATAGCGAGCGTTATTTTATAACCACACTGTATACTCTGACGAGTTTCGGAATGGAAACTAACGAGTCTAACTGTAGTAATAAATGAGTCTAACTGTATCATGTCTTTCAAATCAAAATCAAAATACAGTATTTCGCCACGGTATAAAGGATTGGTAGGATCACTAGTATGCTGTCTTATTTTGGTAATCTTCCTTTTAAAATACTACAAGATTTTTTTTAATGTCTGTAAAGAGTATGAAATAATTATTTAAGAAACTAGTGGCGAAATAATACTTTATTAAGCGAGTGAAATAATGGCAAGACCTTAATAAAGTATTATTTGGCACGTGCTTGCTTACAATATTTTTTATAATAACGTGCAAAAGCGTGGAATTTGTGTTCTTACTTTTGTCTTATTTAATTTCCTTCAATAATTTCTGTAGTACTTGTAGTTTCCATGGAGATATTAGAATATGCAAAAGTAATGAATGAATTGAAATAAGTGAGTTTCATGACATCATTTAGTTTCCATGGAGATATTCATGGCATTGTTTTTCTACCAATCAGATACTCTTATTTTACTTTACCGCACTAGTGCCGAAAATTGAATTTTCGCCACTGTCTGTGACGTAAGCACGTAAAGTGTCACTTTTGCAACGATTTATGTATAAATATGCTACAAAAAAGTGAACTTTTTTGTACGTTGTTATATAAAAAAAATGTTTAAGAGCACTGATTTTATGTATTCGGCTCTATATCAAAACCACAATTACACACACGGATGGAAAACGATTAACTTTTGTACGTAGCCAATTAAAAAAAACATGAATCCGTAGAATTTGACACCTTTGGAGTAATTGAACTCGTGATGTATTTTTACTACTAATAGAAGAGAAGGGAAGGGAAATAGAGGAGATTTGAAACAGTTGTTCAAATTTGTTAAGAATTGTGTCCCTGAAAATCTAAATTTGAGCACAGATTTTGTATTAAGATAGCATGAACTCAATTTAAATGAATCATTTAAACTGATTAAGGCATTTTAGTAATTTTTAACTATGGTCTCTCCTTAAAAAGAACATGAAGCAAGGGTTAAACTACATGTGCAGTAAAAAAAAAGATTACTTTGGGGAATAGAAAAAATTACATCATCTATTTATTTATGGCGATATACGAATTTGTGTACATCATTTATGTATTTTTTTCCTCTCACAAACAACGTGCTTCAAGTAGACGTGAATCGGGTGGTTTATTCATTAGGGAGTATGACATAAGAGATGTTAAAGATAAATCTGTTATATCTCCAATCTTTTTAATGAATAAGCAGGAACATCACGATCTTGAAATGTCGAAAATTTGAACTATTTTTAGAAATGTCGCACATTTATTTTTCGTTTTTTCCTGGCTTCACACTTTTGAAATAGCTAAGCGGAATTTTATTTGGCATGTGTCTAACAACAGTATGTGCAGCAATACACGCAAAATATACCATTAGCTTTCATCGGCTTTCGATTCGTTTTTTCATCATTTATGTATTATAGATTTTTGGGGCGAAGGAGAGGAGGTGGGGCGATGTAATTTTTTTTAAAAAAATAATTAATGCTTAATCCTAACAACAGCTTGTTACAAAAGTATCAAAGTAAAAAAAAATATATGTTTAACAAGTACTAACATATGAAACTGTCTTTCAAAAATACCGTATACATTTTCTTCCTCCAACCAAGGAAGAGATAAGTGTAACGTCCAGATTGTGTTATCATAGTGCTGATAGACGGGAGTAGCACTACATGTTGTTGTAATCAGTCTTGGTTTTAATATACATTTTTAATAAGAAACTTAGGGCTTGAATAAATATTTTAAGCATAAACAATGAAAAAAGGAGAAAAGTGTTTATTTTTAATAACATACGATCGATTACGTACAGGAGTGTTAGTAGATAACTTTGGGTTTCTTAATCCATTAACGACGACTTTATGAATACTATTAATGCTTTCCGAATAAAATCGTTAGCTTCAATTATTTTAAATTCTATTTTATTGTAACTTAATTTGCCTGACATAAAATGTTTAGGACTATGTTCTCTATTTGTCTTTTATTTTTTTATTTAGATAAACTTAAGCAGACAGCTTATTTTAGCTAGGCAAATTTGGTTGAAAATCGTCGTTAATGCATTAAATTGTAAAATTAATTATAACTGGAAGAGGTTTGAAAATATGTTTTGATGTAACACAATGTACCAAAAGAAGTTAAATTTTAGCTGCAAAATATCATTACTAAATGAATTAACATTCGTAAGATCTTAAAGAAGATTGAAAAACTGTTTATAAGATCTTTATATTGCGTTATTAACAATTGATATTATTATTAATTCACAAGTTAGTTTTAAAGGATACACAATTTACTTCCAAATTTTTTTATAAAAGATCTTTACTTATGAAAACTGTTAACCAGCCGTTCTATAAATAGAAATGCGCAACTGCTAACAAGCGCGAAAAAATTTCATTAATAAAAAAGCTCAAAACGTCCGACTTGGTACAAAGGAAGTACTTAACAACCCATCAAAAGCTTATACTTTCAACAAAAGATTGCATTATAATATCCATTGTTGAAATATTTTCTCTCTGGTAAGCAGGAAAAAACTGTTCAAATATTAAATTTCTGCTTAATTCAAATGTCGAATTGCATTGTAAATTTTTTTCATAGGAAACTTTTCATAGGTACCGTTGATCATTGCAGCTGAGAGTGTTGTTTAATATTGTGATTGAGAGTACTTAAAATTGTACATTGTTAAAAGTTTAGTGTAAGATTGCACTGTAACCCTGGAACTTCTTTTGTTGCCACTGCTATTTGGAGCGCGAATTCATCAATTTTGTGGTAAAAACCAAGTCACCACAAAAGCGGTAAATCAATGTTCCAAATATTGGAAGTTGGAAAGTTCCAGGATCCAGGTTCAACCTGCACCAAATATGCTGACTAAATAGTTAAATAGTTGACAGTATTGTTGAATATTATTAAGTGAAAATATAGGGTCTTTGGAGAATTACAATGACTAGTTTATATGACGAATGCAGGCTTAGTGTCGGAAAGCTCATCGAACACACGTTAAAGCAGTCAGAGTACGATTGTTTACAAACTACTGGAATAGTATTTTAGATTTTCAGTATCAAAGTGTTATACTCCAAACTCTTAAAGAAAATGCAATGGATAAGGTAGTTAATGAATTAGCAAAAATAAGCAATATAAGCAACAAAAAATATACGAATATATTTAGTAACTATACATACATCGCACACGAAAACAATTCTTATTAAATCAATGAAAATTTAATCCGAAGAAGAGGAAGAGTTCGTGCATTTGTTATGCATTGAATTATTAATTTTTGCGCATAGTTAAGATATGTATAATGCATATTGTATGGAAAAAAATGAAGCAAGCCAGGCTATAAAACTTACTCTTTTCCAGGAAAAGGTTACATATTGGTTTATTATACCAAGTAATCTATATACAGAGAGGAGTTTTAATAACTTGGACTTGTACAGTTCATTTACATGTTTTTGTTATTTTCCATTAGTTTTTTTAAAACAGAATGTCCGCTTTAGTTTTCAATTGCTTATTATAGAATTAATATCATACAGGGCCTGTTTTATAGATTACTCTTCATTCACTGATTAATTTATCTTTAATAAGATTTCTTAATTAAGAAAAAAATAGGAAAGTGAAACAATATACACTGGCCAAAATATTACCCGAGATATTAATAATTACCTTTTCCTAAAAAGAAGATAATAAAATTAAAAAAAAAAAAACATAATATAGTGTTAAGTTAAGCTAGGGTTGTGAAACACCACACGATTTTCTATTACCACTCAATAATATATATTTGATAAGGTAGAATTTGGTTAACGATTCGCATGAGAAGGTTTTTATTTTCAGTCATGCCTTTAAAACCAAAAAAGTTCCGACAGGTACCACAAACTCGCGTATCAAATTTATAGTCTATAACTCTTTTAGTTTGAGATGTAGAGTGGTGACAGATAGACAGAATGACGGATATTCAAAAACTACTTTTTCGAAAACAGCACCATTCAAAACATGCGAAAAACACACAATGTCCATTTCGGATTTTCGACCCCTTTCTCAATACTTTCATTACCTTATATTACATATTATGTAATTGAGAGTAAAAAGAACACGATTTGGCTTTGATATTTGCGTATGTTTTTTCTATTATTATTTTTTAAAAATAGAATTTGGTTTTAGTGTATATATAATACTTTTTTTCACAATTTTGTTAAAATATGTATTTACGTTTTATGTATTCAATTCAAAGTATATTAAAATCAAGGCAAAAAAAAAAGTTTTCGAAAATGTTTAATATATTATTTTTAAATCTACTAAGAGAGAATATATATTTCTTTTTGAATTTTCATACAGTTTTCTATACATATATTTTTTATTATTCAGCATAAATTATTTCTATCTATAAATTCACGATATGGGGTACTGTGCTAGAGTCTTCAAATATCGGATATTCGGATAGTCTCCACAAAGAACAGAAGAAAATAAATTTACATTATTTAATCTAATTTTACACACTCCATAACAGTGAAAACCCCATTATCAAGTTTCCTGTATGTGTTAAATTTTAGTTTATTTGTGATAACAATGTGAAACCTCCATATCCTTTTCCGTTATCCCCAGACATTTAATGGCGATGCAAATATACAAAAAATATTGCTCTAGGGACTTACCTTCTGATCGTCTTAAATAACGTAATTTCTGGTCCGTCTTCCAAACCCACACGGAATGATTCCCAATTTCAGGTTGTGTTTATATGTTTATTTTTTTGCTTTGATCAATGATTTGACTTACTATACTTGCTATTGTGGTTAATTTATTAGAACAAAATGCCAACCAATGCAGTGCTGAAAACTGTGTTTGCCAAAACTTGAATTTTGCGTGTGGAAAAATAATTTTTAATTGGTAATTAAAAATTTATTTTTTAGCATCAAACCAGACTTAAATAAGCGCTGAATAATCAATCATTATGTTAGAGGACCTACATTTATGTATTGTTTTTCTATCTACTATTAATGTGTAAAAGTGAATATATTTGTCTAAGAATTATCTCCGTCTTAATACGCAGAGTGGAAAGGTAAAGTTATTCCGCTACTTAAAAAGTTTTTATGTGTTTTCGCTTGAAAGTTCGGATTTTCTTTTTAAAAGTGGATCTTATAGTCTTCACATTTGAACCAAACATTTAAAAAATATCTTTCTGATCTTCCGAAATAGCAAATTAAAATTTGGAAAGATTAAACAATTATTTTATATAATTGAAGATTTTAATCGGCATGTTTCACGTTTTGAGTTTCACAAGTTCTACATCATGAATGAAAATAAGATCTCGACTGGTTAATGAATGAAGTGGGCGTTACCGTGTTATACCATTATTATAAATAATCACCGAAATTACCAATAAAATTCAGCTGAATGAAAGCAGGACTGATATACGTCAAGTGAGACAAGCCAATTTGAATAGATAAATTATTAGTTTTTAAGAGTGAATCTCGGATAGCGCGATTATAAATTTTAGTTGAAAAAAAATTGATTTGAAGCCACATATTTTTGAAATATACTACCTCTAGAAAATAAAAGACCGTATATGAAATCTAGCAACGGGTTTTCGGTTAATTTCCAGAATCCGGTGCCTTTTTCGCCAAAGGATTTGGCGTATTTTGTAGCAAGCGATAAACAATTTTATTTGGTGATACGGCGAAAAATCTTCTCGTCCAATTGTCGGCGCTGGTAATACTTGCACGGAATTGTGGGTAAGAAGCCCGGATGATGTGCGCGCACAATGGAATTATTTTGTTCTTAATTTATTTTTTCGTCCAACTAACGACGCTGTTGATACTTGCGAGCGATGAATTGTGGGTAAAGTTGCGCGTGCATCGTAATCGCAGTTACGGTTAACTATGAAAATCTGGTTTTGGTTATTATATTTCGGTTATTTTTTATTCTGAATATTTTGTCGATTCGAAGAGGGCCGGTCTGCTAGCTGCCGGAGGCCCCAAACAAAATTTTATGCTTTCAACAGACTCTTCAATACTGCCTGATGTTGGATACTGATGTTTTTTTAGAGAAAAAAATTGCCCGGGGCCCCAGACGGATATGTAGGCTTTCAATAGGCCCTACAGTACTGCCCGATGTTGGATACTGATGTTTTTTTAGAGAAAAAAAATTGCCCGGGGCCCCAAACGGGTATTTAGGCTTTCAATGGGCCCTACAATACTGCCCGATGTTGGATACTGATGTTTTTTTAGAGAAAAAAAAATTGCCCGGGGCCCCAAACGGGTGCGTACTGGATTGCCACTCGCGTAGCTCTAAAGCGACGAAAACTAAAACGAAACTAAACTGAGTACGGGATAGCCACTTGTGTAGCTTTAGTACAGCGTTAATTCAAACCAAAATGGATTGCCAATCGTGCAGCTCTATTGCGCCGTTAATTCCAACTAGACTGGATGTTTGCGTTTGACCTGGGAGAAAAAAATGACTTCTAACTCTCCCGTAGCTTTCCGCGATCCATTAACCTTAGAGATCAGTGAAGGAAAGTAGGGTTGCATCGGCGTAAGGGAATCTGGCAATGATTAAGCTCGCGAATTTCGCCAAAAATTTGTTGTTTTTCGACAAGCGCCAAGCTGCACCGAATTCTGGTAATTTACCGGGTTTTCTGTTGTGTTTATTTATAATGCTAGTTCACAAAGTTGAATTTGGTTGAAAGCATAGTTTCTCTTTTGTTAGTTTAAAAATCGATTTCTTCCGGGTAGACACCATTCCCATTCTTATGTATCGAGTTTCGCATATTTTGGAGCATTAAAAAACAAATCTATACAACTAACTGACCAAGTTACTTGAAGAATGTTTATTTGAATATTCAAATTTTACAAAATTTTATCACCATTTATTATTACTATCTGATTTTCATTTGGTGAGAGTCATATAGTTGGTATTTGTTTCCTTTTTTGCATACATCTATAATATAATGTGTCGTGTAGATCGGATCTGTAATTGGCGATCATTAAAAATTAAAGTAAGCTTGCTATATGTAGCAAGTTTTGTTGAAATAGAATATTTATTAAATTTGTCTGGTTTTATTACGTAGCGCAAATCATCAAAATAAGACTGGTCACTGTTTTTATAGGTGTTTTGTTTCATTATTAAGGGTACGTCCGTTCTACGCTGGGTATGTAAAGCTAGTTTTCAAATAAAATATCACTCGACCAATAAACAATAAGATAGCTCAACAATATGGGCCTTTACTAAAGGGCATTTCACCAGGGCGAAGTTAGTCTTATAAGCTGCCCTGTAGGTTTATAAAGTAATTGGCTCCCAGAACAGTTTCCACACAAGATTTGTACACCTTAGGAAGCATTTTGGTGCAATTTAAAAAAAAATCTCATTGAAAAACGTGCATAATTCAATGTAAATGTATCTTAACTAATTCGTAAGTTATTCAATATTTATGGACATTAAACTTTAATTCACATATATTTGGCAATTATATAAAATAATGAAAACTAAGTTTAAATATATATCGATCGGTTTTTACCGTGGTTTAATAATGAATGATCACTAATTTTATATTTACTTGGATCTTAACTAGTTATTATCTTTAGTATACTTTAGAGTTTTATATTTATTAGGAAATACTCGTACATGAGGATGAGGGTTTCGTCTTTCAAACCTGAAAAAACTCATAAAAACATAACTTTTCATTCTCCACTTCTTAGCCTACGAATTATTAAACAATTTGGGATAATCTTATGCATATTTTTTGCAGAGAAAGGGTTAATATCCATAAATTCAATAAACCCAATAATAAAAAAAATAATGACAGAAAATCTGAAATACATATAAATATTGGAGATATTAAAAACACCGCCGGCTCCGAGAAAGTTATATTTTACCGCATGCCCTGCGGTCAGACGTTTGACAACTCTTATCTTCCCACACAAAACTTGCTACAAGGAAAATCGAACATTCATCCCAAAAAACTTCTAAATAAAAAAAATTCAACTACACACACCTGTTAACAATGATATCCAGATGCGAAGATGCCGCCCACAAGAAGAATGAAACCGAAATCACCTAAAAATATTGGATGCGGAACTCCCCTGATTGTAAACAAACCGTTGTGTTCGAACGAGAACACTTGCGAATCGTCTGCTTTTGCAGAACTGAAAAGTCAACTTCCGTTTTGGATGTGGGCACGTGATCGAAGACTTCCGGCACGCAACAAGGAACTCGGAGCGCTTTTTGTTCCACTTTTGATAATTTCTCGAAAAATGAGCGCTTTCTTTTTCCGTTTTGAAGAATTGCTTGAAAAATGATAGCTGCATTGTCTTCCACAGCATCGTTAATTGTTTTTTCTTTAGTGACCTCCATTCGGTTAAAAGCTTTTTTTACATCGAATTTTCCTTCTTGCAAATTAAAATAAATCTGGAGTGTCTTAGAAAAACATATTTTTTTCGACCCGATTAAATTTATTTTAAGGATAAGAAAAACGCAATTTAAAAAAAAAAAAAAATCATTCTTTGTCTTGACTTAACCCTGTAATGAATGAATTTATTTTCATCTCAAAAAAATATATTTGTATCTTTAATACTCATACATTATGGGGAAAATACTGAAAAAAATTAACTGGATTGGAATTTAAATAATTTCAATCTTTAAAAATTTTTTAATGTGGCAAAAAAACAACTACAAAATTCCAATTTTAATAAGAATGACTTGAAAACTACTAAATATATTCTAAAATAACCCTCTTGAACTATAATTATTTTTTCAAAACAATTTATTCGTATTTAGTACTAACATTATTATACTTACTGCCAAAGACGTAATTTCGCAACAGTTAATAACAACATTTTTTTTAAATTTTGAATACACTTTTACTACTGTCATCTATGAGGGTTATTAGTAACTAAAAATTCAAAATGGAATGCAATAGATGAAAAAACAACAACACAGATTTGTCGAGAGGTAGCTCTACTTTAATAGAATAAAGTGGATTATGTTAATTGTTGCCATATGGCAACAGTATGCATTAGAGGGTTAAATTACGTGCAAGGGTCAAAGCATGAGAGGAGGTGTTTTGAAGATATGAAAAAGAAATTGTCCAAAGTATAACTAAGATACAGGATCCGGTCCGTTCGTTTGCGTCTTAGTTAATTCAATTCACGATCAAAAGGCTCAAATGAACGGACCAGACCCAATATATTATACTTTGGTCCAAAGTATAATTAAGAGGAATGGAGACTGTGAGATTTGCAACTAAACCCTTCAATTTGTTGATTTCAATACCTGGATGATGATATTATTTTTCATTTAACAATCAACAAGTTACTTTGCGATAATTTTTATTATCTCAAATTGTAAATAGTTTTTAACACTGCATATAAGCTTTAGAGATTCCCTTGCCTCAAGAACCACATATGGAAGCGATGAAAAGTGTGACACTAAAATCTCTAAATCTCACCGCCACATACAAGATTTATAGTTGCAACAGCTGGATGAGTTGCGTTAAGTTTTGTGTAGAAGTTTGAACGATTGTATAGATTAACAAAACAAGTTATTAATCGCATTTTTTTAAAGCTTATAATTCTTTTTTACTAAACAAGTGATTTTTTTTTTCATAAGCGCATTTTTGAAAGCTTTTTTAAAGGATTTGTGTGGGCATAACTGTTGAATTCTCCATCCCTTTTTTTAAAATAACTATAATGTATTGCTTATATAGTCAGTATATAGTAATCCAATAATGGAGTATTGCGCAATAATCGTGGCGTATTGCACACATTTAGAACACTATATCTGACAACCCTTTTCGAAAATTTATTTCTTCTAAATTCACTGCTTAGAAATTAGAAGACGGTGTATTTACAATAACCGAATTTGGTAGAATATATGTGATGGTTGTTTACTGTGGCTATTAAGTCTATGGATTTATTTTTTCTTTTTAAATCACGTTCTAAATGTGTATTTCGTGTAGTACTTGAGCACCGAATAACCCAACCCAAATAAAATATTTCTCAATCTAAAGAAGATTATAGGATAGGAGGATCCTTTTCCTCATCTTTATCACAAAGAGTGGAGGTAAAAATTATATTCAATAATTCAGGCGAAAGGGAGAAGCTAAATAAGTTGGGCCTTGATGCGGCATTAGTCAGGCACTTAAGAGGCCTCAGGGGTAATATCATCGTCGTGGATTAGTGATCTTTGTTACTTGTGCAACAATAAACTGCTCGAGAGTCATTAAATAATCATTTCTGGGGTCCTCTACTTTGAACAATTATGAAAGATTGCTCTATATTTTTTAAGTCTTCTTTTATGTGCTTGAAGCTATGTGATCGAATAACGTAGTTGGGTACTACTAGTGCATTGTTACCCGACTATTGTGCTGAAAAAACAATCTGTGTAATTGTTAGTAACGAATAATTAAGAAAGTTAAAAATTAAATGATATAATTATTTTAAATTATATATTTAACTAGGGGGCAAAGCCCCCTGCTCGCTACCCCTCGCCAACCCCTTGTTTGCTCCACACACACACACACACAAAAAACAACACGCAAGCCTTAAAGCCTTAAATGAGGATACTGCCAATGCAGGAATGCTCATCCATACAATCTGGCTAGTTTCCGTGGGACTGCTCCAGGACATCACGTAGCTCTAGCCCCCGCTAAGCAACGATCTCGACTCCTAAATTTATTTGTAGTTCGAGGAATAATTATGTAAATAACTAAAAAAATAGGTGTCAATGCTAATTATATTTGTAGTTTGTCGCCTGACAGCTAGACAGATATCGACGCACCAAAATATATAAAAAATAGGTTTCTGACGTCATACCTTTCTAACGAAAAAAAAGATTTTTCATGACCCGGAGGATATTACCGATTTTGTAGGGGGGATTTGAAGGGACAGACGGACACCTCCAGTTTGTCAATCTCCTTTTTTTTTAAACTCATACATTAGAATTAAAAAAATTAAAGAAGGCTAAAAAATATTTTTAGAATGCTTGCGAGATCTGTAGCCCACATAGTAAGATTATTGTTTATTTTCTTAAAGTAATCCTGTCGGCAAATAAACTAACCATTCCATTAAAAAAAACGTTGGTTATTACTAGCAACTTTTGACAGTATTTTTTTCATTGCAATCAGTATTTAAAATTATACAGAATTCAAAATTTGTTATATTTAAAATTTAGAGCAGCCTTTTTTTTTTTGCATGTGATAGTGTTCATTTTAAATACGTCATTTAAGTTGGCCCAAATTATACAGTAATCCTATACCTTAAAGTAGTCACAAAGTAAGACTAATTTATTTTTTTTATCAGTTTCTTATAAAACATACTCAGAAGCTTATTTTTTGGGACACAAAGCCGGCGCTTCTCAAATGATTGATTCCTTTATGTGTTGTGCCCACGTGAAGGCGGGGTTCTGAAAATGTCGTCATACTGGGAGTATGAGGCCTGAAAGGGTATATTATCTTATTCCCCATATAAGGAAATACATAAGCGGTTCTTCTCGACATTGAACAGATTGAATAAATAAAGGATCCCAAAAGGTTCTTAGTTAACTATATAAGAATATATATAGGTATAGTAGAAGTTGTATAATTTGCCCCTGTAGAAGTTGTTTTCCCACAAGTTGAGTTCTAATGTAGGAAAGCTTTCACAGCGACGCTAAGGAGACACGGTACCCATAACATTATTTCAAAAAATAATAACATAAACTTGTAAATTATAGTGATTTTATATAATGTTCACTCTAAATAAACATTTTTTAGCAATAAAAACAAATATTTACAGGTAGTTTTTCCATTTATTAAAAAAAAAAGTCAAAATTTTGAACTTTAAAAAAAAAAAACGCTACTCCTCTTTCAATTTTGAGAATATAACTTCACCAAACTTTTATAGTTTGTATTTAGTACGATTTGTTCAAGAACTGTGCATGGATTTTATAATGTGAGCTACAGTTAAAAAGTAACGTGTGTTTATACTAAAAAAAATTCATTTATTAAATTCGAAATTTAAAATATATATATACATAGTAGACCTAATTCCATGCACAATTTTGTGCACCATATATATAAGAACACAGTTTAAAAATTTCAAAATTCTAACTTAATTAGGAAAAAAGCCTTAGGAATTTATTAATCACAAGAATTGAAAAACGCGAAACAGAGCAAAAAGGTTGAAAGCATACGAAATACATATTCAAACGTATAGGAATGATTCCAGAAAATATTTAATAACTTTTTTTCTACAAAAAATACTATTATGAAACTTCAGTAACAGATCAGAAAAATATTGTGAATAAATAGAATAAAAACTGAAAAATCGATTGACCAATTTCGAATCGATTATTTTGATCAATTTTTGGGTACCACGACCCCTTAAATAAATTTTGGTTCGTGGACTGTAATTTGAAAACCAATTGCCAAAATGATGTGAAATTTGACCAGCATTCTCCTGAGTTGTTGATTTAGTCAATGTAGTAATTGAGACTGGATCTATGGAGCAATTGTTTAAAATAAAAGTCCGCTTAAAGATTCAATGTTGCTTGTTTAAACCTTAAAGCGACATGTTTATTTCGATCCCTAGGTGGAGGTTTCTCCTTTCTCAACCGATAAATTATTTTATTGATCCATTTTACATCAATTTGTAAAAATCTGATTCAATGCTATTCGATACCAGACTCAAGAAGTAGCAATATAGCGTATAATTTTACTTTAAATACGCACACAAACTGAAAATTGTGATACAACTAGTAATTTTTTTTGAACATTAACATTAATAACGATTATTTTAACCTTAACATTATATTTAATAACGATAACAAACAAAACAGTATTTTAATAACGATTTTACAAAAAAAAAGGGTTTGTTGTCCAATAGGATTTTTGTAGAACATGGATAGTTGAAAAGAAAATACTAACACTGCTTTTGGGGAGGGAAAAGGGAGAGAAAACATATGAAGGTGATATTTCATAGTAATGCATTGGGGAAGTCATGTTTACTACACGGAAAATCAACTTCCTTTTAAATGTCATCCCGATATCCTGAACGAAATAGAGGAACTGTGGTCGCAGCCATTGTCATAAAAAGTGGCAAAACACGTAACCGTAATAGCTGCATTTAAAACGCTTAAATAAAATCCTTACGTTTTTCTAAATTAATTACGTTGAATAGATTCAAAATCATATTTAACAATTATTTCAATAGTCAAAAATTATATTAAACAATTATTTCGTAAATAAAAGAAATGCCATTGGTTATTTTTAATGTACTTAAAAATATTTTTAAAACATTTAATTAAATTTAGTAATTTAATTACATTATGCATTGAATTAAATATTTGTTAACAATTTTAATGCGACTAATAATTTTTTGATAATTGTATTATTATTATTTTTTAAATTGACTTTCACTTCTGGTAAAATGACTTATAATTCAAGTGAAGGCTATTAAGCAAATTATGCATTTCCTCAATTTTATCGAATACATTTTAAAATGTTAAAAATAAGCGCAGGGTGTTCAGTTCTAGTTTTTACACATTTTAAAATATCACTTCAAAAAGAGCATATAACATTGAATTTTATGTTGTGTATGTCCTAACATATAGTTTCCATACGGAATATGAAATGAGAAAATTCTAATAAATTACATTTTTAAGACAGAATAGAAGAAGAACGGCATGCGATAGACGAAGTATCACTATCTAATTCGAATTTTTGAGAAATGTTTAGTCATGTTTAGTTTAATTTCAAAGTGAATTAAATGCACTTAATTAGTCGTTTTAAAAGTCCTGCATTCCGAACTTGCTATTATGAAAATTACGGACGATAATGGTATCCTAATTATAACATATCGGCTATCTGTTCGTCGTTGAACTTTTTCAATTTTAAAGTTTAACCTTCTAATTCTGATCTCTAAATTCTACAATGCTACTTAGCTTATAAGACCTATTAGATTGAAATATAGATAAGCAGTTTAACTTTTCGTCTGTATTAATTAATTGCTTTCAGAAACTTTAAAAAATCAGGCTATGCAAATATTTTTTTAGATACATGGTTAAATAATTTAATCAGCATTATCTACTTCACGAAAGTTTAGAATATTAAACAAAACCTTGAAGTGTAAAAAGGAGTGATAAATATGTAATGCTCAAACATAACATCGCAAACATTTTTACCATACATATTTTTCGTCAAGGAGTTTGTCCTTTTAATTAGCCAACTAAGATTTGAAATGAATACTAAATAACATTATTATGTAATTTAGAAAGTAATTCATTGTTGTTCGGGCACTCACGTATAAAGGTGAATGTTTTCCCCAACTTGTTAAAAATGAATAATGATACAAGATGCAATTCGAACATCTAATACTTTATTGAACCTTGCACGTCTTGTTTCAACAAGGACAAAGCAAGACGCTCGCAGCTTCTGAAATATAGATTTCGCATAAAATTTCGCTATAATTATTTTCCTGTGAACTGCAGCAAAAGCTCATCTTGATTTCGAAACAGGTTAAATGATGACGGTAATTAAAATTTCCGCCTCACCTAATGGTCACGTGACGCAGTAGTGTGTAGGTCAAAGCCTCCGAGCTGTATTATTGCTATTTGAGAAATATTTCACGTAAAACAGAAAGCTCGAATTTCGAAAGTGTCAAGCTACACAAAAGCAACGACATTCGCCAAACAAAATGGTTCTGGATACGAGCTCTGCCTTCAAGACGTCATGACATCGATAAAAGTGAGTTGTTTAACTAGTTTGATTGATCTGTTTGTAATGCAAAACAATAAAAGCGAGGTTACTCATCGCAAATAAAATTAATAGTTAGATAAAAAAAATCTTAATCCGTTAGCTGCGTGTGAAGCCCTAGTACGCCATCGAAACCCAACCGTGACGCGACATGCTAATTGCGAAAATTACGCTGCAATCTGCCACAATGTACTTGATAAGTTTAGGAAATAAAACAATTTTTTTGACAGCAAATTTAAATAAATGTGCGAAACGTATAAACTCTAGTGACTTTGAAAAAAAGGGAAAAAGAGATAAATTCTCTTGCTCAATAATTTTTAAAAGTTTCATTTTTTTTGTGTTAAATGTTTAAATTAGAACTTAATACTTTTTTTTAGCGTATTTTGTTTTTAAAGCGAATAAGTCTTAAGCTGTTCAAAGTAACAGTTATCACTATATAATAACTGTGTGTCAATTTGTATGTAAATACAATAAAAAAACGTCTGTAGAATAAAATATTAAATTTTTGCAATCATCAGTAGACAAAGGGATATGTAACCACATTAAGCTATATATGGCTTTAATGTACTACATTCATAATTATGATTTTTAAGTTCATAGTCTACACTCTATTTAGCCTCCGCTAATCCGTCGTGCCCTTCTTTACACCGACGGCTTGGTTGATATTTGTTTCATGAAATTGAACATTTGATAAAGAGTTAAAAAAACCTTCGAAAAATGGTTTAAAACAAACCAACTCCATCACTAATATCTCAAGCGGTCTCCATCTATAGCCTCGAAAAGATGGGAAAAGCACGTTACACGGGCCCATTCGGGGGCAGGGGAGCCCAGTCGGTAGATATTCGCCTAGAATGCGTAAGGTCCCCGGTTCGGGTCCGGGCATCGCTTAAATAACTGCCGACCTATAAACTGCCCGTGCAGATAAAAATGTCCGACGAATCCAGTGCATAGGGAAATGCACGTTAAATATCCTTCAAAGTCCTAACACTACGTACGATTTAGCCCTTAACGGTTGAGTTGGGTGCCTATTCAGGTGTCGGCTCGTCACTTGACTGTGGTTCTAAAATACGACGCCCTTCGCTGATAGCCCTCGTGTAGCTCTATTGCGACGATATTCAAGCCAAACCAAACCAAACGGGCGCTTTCGGGAATCCAACACCGAATGCGTCAGATAAGTGAGAGTGGATTGTATGTCATGTTTAAATACGTGAATGGTTTTAAAAATTTTAACTACTAAGGTTGTTTGTTTAAAAAGGAATATAAGTTTTAAAATTGTTAATGTTTGAGAAAAATAAGGTTAAATAAATGCTTAACAACAGCATCTTTTCAATTCAAGTGCTCTTCAGCTATACAGTATTACTCGATCCACTTACTAAGGAGAACACGAAACACTCATCCTCTAGAAGACGACTTTCGCTCAATTAGGATTTTCCCCCTTCGTAAATGTGATGAAATAAAAATGAACAAAAGCCTCTCCAGGCAAAATGCATTGTAGCTTTAATGTTTTTAACCCTTTCAGTCCCAGTGATGCCATTTGGCATCATCACTTTCAATATATTTTTTCGAAATGTTTATGCCCCGTTATGACATCCAACACACATTATTCGATTCTTCATACTCTGTTCTATTAGATAATATTTTACATTAATCTCAATAGAAATCAGAACTACTATTTTTTTTATTCAGAAAATAGCTAATAAGCATTTCGCCTGATTTTTGAAAAGTTCACTTCAGTTCCTCATATTTAAAACACAATTTTAACTATTTCGGTTAAAATAATTATTAATTTTTTTTTAATAATATGGTCAGATACCTTAAAATATATAACTCAAAGGGTTTTTAGGTAATATATATATTTTTTTATTTTGTTGTTTTCCACAGTTAAAAAATTTTGGCATTATTTCAAAAACCATATAAAAAATTAAAACGATTTTTTTTCTTACGGAAATCTTATATTTGACCTAAAATAAGCTTATTTTGTGAATTTCAGATGTTTCTGTAGTGTAGTAAATTTTTGGGACTGAAAGGGTTAAACATTCGTAAATATCTCCCGACTAAAGACGATGAACTTGTAAAACTGAGAGTATAATGGTTTTAGTGTAAGAGCTAATTTTAAATTTTTATATCACTTGCTTTTTCTTGAAATGAGTTATTCGCAGTGCGGTTAAAGGGGAGTTCAAATTATTTGTGATGTGTGTATATGTATAAACTATACAGATATAACGTTAACCCAATATACTAATATCAGCTAATATTCATGCACACGTTGTGTGCTAAGTCAAACGCATTCCCCTAGAGACATATAATTGCATATAATTTACTCTAAAAAAAGAGGCCTATAATTAAAATCAATTTCAGTTGATATATCATTTGCTTATACTATTTCAATTTGAAGGCATTATCTATAATGATAAAAATGAAGTTTTGTATGTTAATGCACGATCGCTTTTAATTTAAAATGATAAATTGATATCATTTTTACTTACTATTAATTTTTTTTGTCTCATAAGGACTGTGTTATCAACCTCAAATGGCGTGTCAAGTGTTTATTTTATATTATATTTAGCAATTCCATCTTTCCTAGCAGTTGAGAAAAATTACTAGTATTGAGTCTGTGAAAAACTCTTCATAAAACCCACCATTTTCAATATACCCACAAGCTTTAATATAGGTTTCTTTTTCAGATATATCTTCTTCTGACACTATGCTGGACTGGGGTGTTCGCCCATTGCTTCCGAGATAATGATCCATCAGCTAAACAAAATACCATATATAGCATGAATGATTTTTTGACTGCTTCCAATCGCTTCAGCATCAGACTTTTTCAATCACTAAACACTACTCAAGACACATTTTTCAGCCCATTCAGCATTTGGTCCTCCCTGATAATAGTGTATCTAGGTTCGAAAGGCACAACGGAGAAAGAACTCGAGGCAGTCACGGGGATTCAAGGCATAGACAAGACCTTAGTCGCCCACAGATATAATTCCCTGAAGGCATGGTTTGCGTCACGAATCAAAGCTTCTTCATTTAGTTTGGTGAACAATTTATTCTTTCAGAAAGACATTAAAGTTCGTCCTTGCCTCACGCCATTCCTTAGGGAAGATTTAACATACATCGACTTCAAAAGGAACCCAGAACTAGCTCGCATTGCTGTCAACTTTTTGATACAGAAGCAAACCAAAGATAAAATCAAAGAAATACTACCACCGAACAGCATCAACGCCTTCACCGAACTGATAGTAACCAGCACAATGTACTTCAAAGGCGTATGGCTTCAACCCTTCTTGCCGCAATCCACCAAACCTGGACTATTCTTCACATCTCATTTCGAATACTTGCTGGTCGATATGATGATCACCAGAGACACCTTTCCTTTCACCATAAGTGACGAACTACAGTGTACAGCCATTGAATTGCCATACGTGGGCAGATCCCTGACGATGGTTGTAATGCTCCCTAAAAACAAAGCTCACGGTGTGCAAATCCTAATCAGTTCTCTGACACTGCCCCGACTCAATAACTTGATGGAGGATATGTTCCCGAGGGAAATTGTCCTAGCTCTGCCAAAGTTTCAGCTGGAGGACAGCCTCCAGTTATCGTCTACTCTCCAAAAAATGGGCCTCAGGGACATCGGGACAGGTCACATGAACCTAACTGGATTCAACAAAGACCAAATGTTGCAGTTTAACGGCATATACCACAAAGCAAGAGTGTCTGTGGATGAACAGGGTACTGAAGCCACAGCTGCTACTGCAACTGCATTTAACCGTCAGTCTCGTCCGACAAGGATACTTGATTTCATAGTTGACAGGCCGTTTGTGTTTTTCATACGAGAAAATCATTCACAGGCTATTCTATTCATTGGAGTAGTTCGTAATCCTAAATATTCGTCAACAATTTCTAGATATATATTGGATTGAGAAAACCATCAACATGTTTCTATACTTGTCATGCAATAGTTCATAAAAGTCTATTTTAAATACTGTTATTCTTCCGTATGCTTTACAGTGTTTCATCAAAACTAGTCATCAATGATAAAAAATCAATAAAAAAACAATCACATATGATGAGCTCTAATACAAAAATAAAATTACCTTTAAAACTTTAAAAAAAAATCATGGAAATTAATCATGCGTTTGTTTTACACTTTAAGAGAGAACGAGAGGTTGATATAGGAATTTATGTAAGTAAATTGAGAAATTAAAAAGTATCGTATTATAAATTAGATATAAAATTTTTAGAAAAAAATTGGTAGTAAGTTTGCAGTCAATTTAATAATTGAGTTTTTCAGAAAGAGAATAATGTTGCAATTAATCTTTATTGGAATTAAAATTTGTTTTGCATCACGTTTATAATTACCAATATTCTTTAAAAAAAAAAAGAAAAACGGAAAATGCAATCCAAAAAGATTATAAAAATTAAAGTTTTTACATATGATTATTTTAACATAACCTAAGGACAGTTTCCATAACTTAAAATTATTTTACAAAGAAAAAATGCAGGATTTAAATTTCATAAAAAGTATAAAAAGGAAATTACAATTAAATTTTTTTCACAACAAAATTACAGGAAATAAAGTCTTTTGATTAATTATTTAATTACAGCTTACAAAGAGTTTAAATAAAAGAATCAAAAGGCCTGAAATTAATACCTAAATAAACTCTACCCTATAGAATATAGATACTGATTTTCGACAGTTGTGGTACATTTAAAGCACATTTTATTGGTAACTAGATTTTTTTTTAAAAAAAAAATCAGATATATCACTATCTTAGCTACAGGTCTAAACGAAAATGAAACACAGTTTGAGAATACATAGGTAATTTTTTTTAAATGTTAAATTTTGCAAATAATAGTTTTGAAACATTTATCTTTAAACTTCTTTGAATTGTTATTTATTATAATTACATATTGTATCCAATGTTCGATTAATGATCAGCAACGAAAAAATAAAACAGAAAAAAAAAATGATTGCAAATTTAAATTTTTTACATTCAAATAGTACGAGATAAATATTGGATGGAAATTACATTTTATTTATATATTGTATAACATCTATATTTATGGTTCATTAATATAGATGTTATGCAATATATAAAAAAACCAGACAATTTTCACTTGTATTCAATGTTAAAGAAGCTATTTAGTAGAACAGAAATAACAATTAATTACATCTTGCACTGAATTTCAAATTTCTATGACTCCTAGCATGAATGGTTTTATTTCTTTAACAACTTTCGTGTAATAGGAAATTTGTTGGGAAGTTGAGAAATGTACGTTGTGGGGATACAGGACAGAATATTACATTTTACTATACTTTATAGTTTTAGGTACAGTTTTATTGTAATAATTTCCGCTCCTGTTAACACTTTCAATATTCCTTTCACATATCCTGTTAACAAAGTTTCAATAAAAAATTAAATTTATTTTTCAAACTTGCTATGCTTTTGTATTAGTTTGAACTGAGACAGATTAAACAAATAGTTTTGAACACTTTTCAAAAGATATGAGCGAGGAAGGTACAGATAATGATAGTTTATCTGAGGCCTTAAGAAACATTATGCTGATGTTTCAATGTTTAACCAAATGTTTATAGTTTTAACTGTATAAAATGGTTAACACAGAAGCAACACCTAATATAAATACAAACATCAACTAAACATATACTAAAACCTTTATTCATGAAATTTAAAACTGTAATGTTTACACAAATATTGAAATATAATATGTACCATTCAAAACAAAAATGTATATATTTGTTTAAAAATGTTGTACAATAAAAAATAGAAACTTTCAAAGGAAAATTTTCCTTAGTAACTTTAGAAACTAGACTTTCGACTGTAATACTATACATTAAAGTCAGTTTCTTTAAGACCTTATCAATATATTTCTTTAAAATAAAATATAAAACATATTAACAAGATTCCAAATTGTATGTGAACATCAAAAATAAATTAAAGTTACTTTTGAAGATCAATAATATACATTATGAAGAGCAATAATCTAATAAAAACCAGTGATGATAAATAAAATACTCTACATGTCAAAATATTTTTAAGTTGGACAAAACAACAACAAAAAAACAGGGGTGACTCTTCATTAAAAAAATACAAACTGTAGTCTTAATGCTACAATAATTTAGAAGTACACATAAAAGGCCTAAAATATAATAACAAACAACATTTAAAAAAAAAACTTTTCACAATTTCAATAACTTTGTCATTGCATTAGTGTTATCCAATCTTGAATTGATATCATTTTAAGTACAAATCACAGTTATTCAATTAAGTTAACTCAATTGAAATTTCAACCTTATTTTATAGTATAAAATATAATTCCTGTAAATAAGATTCATATATAATTTCCATACAGTAACTATACTTTTTACTATACTATAAAGGCACAGTTGTATTGCAATGCACATGCATAAAAGTTTCGATTAATATTAAAAAACATACTAGAATATTTGGATTAAAAAAGGAATTGGAACAAAATATGCATAACTGTAAATATCATATAATGTTTATTTGTCAAATTCTTAATTAGTTTCCCATAATAATATAAATACTGTAAATAAACTTATTTTTATGAAATGAAAGGTATCAGTGATTTGGAGAGCTGAGGTATAAGTACTTAAATATATATTATTTGCTTATGGTATAAATATTTAAGTTTCTATTAGTTGTACTACTGTTTTATATCCGAGAAATAGTTATATGGTTTTAAAGGAATAGTTAGTTGTAAGAGAGAAATTTGTCAAGAAAGAGTTTGAAAATTTTATTACATTTCATTGATATTTGCAGCAGGAAAAAAATACTGGATTAGGATGCGCTAGCGAAAATTAAAGTCTCACAAAAAAAACAAACAAGTGTATTTACAGTAAATAAATATTATATTTAGTGACGTGAGGATAAAAATTATAAGTAATTAGCCTTTCCACAGAAAAAAAACTTTTTTCTTTAACTAAAAACATCTTTGAGTCATAAAAAATAGTCATTTATAGCTTACATTAAAATTAATTTTTTTAAAATATTATTTTTTCAGTGGAAAATACTTTTAAATTTACATATTACCGGTCTTATAACTTTTCCAAGCTGTAAGTCATTATTTGCGTTTTAATGAAAACCCAAGTGCTGCAGTAACTGCCAATGCCCCCACTGCAATAGCAGTAACTCCTCCAAATACGGCAGCCGCACCAAACAGAGCCATTCCAGTTATTCCATCTGTTAATATATTAAAAAATATATATAATAAAATAAAAATATTCATGGGAATGTAATTTAGTTTCAACTTATATTTTACATTATGTTTATACCATACATTAAAAGGCAATATTTATGAATTAAATGTTGTTTATGATTGTATTTCATTATAACATTATACAACAACTAACATTAAAGCCAATATGACTACAAAAAAGTTACCAAATAAAATAATATACCAATGACATAAATTTTAAAAAATTGTGAGAAAACAATAAGAATTATTCATTTCATACGACTCAAAGAGAAATATCAATAATTTATATGTCTGCGTAAATACATTCAAACAAAAAGAACAAAACCGTTTCAATCTGAATACAGATTAACTTAATACGAAATACGTATTCCCTTTTACCTCCATTGGTAACTTTTTAATTCTTTCAGTATTTATAATATGTTTATTATGTAACAAAGCAAGGTATTACAATCGTTCAGTCCATCTGTCTGTCAACTATTTTCAATCCAAGCTATTAAAAATGGTACACTGTGAAACAATTTTTTTGACCAAATGACTATTAGATTTTAAAAGTTACAGAGCTGGAATTTTTTTAAAAGTCAAGGTTAATTTTTTATACCTTTTTTCAACCTCTTTTCAATGTAGTTTTTCAACTGAGCTGCTTGTACATTCGATGGTTCTACAGTCAAAAAGGCCTCGATGTATTTCTTTGCACTGCAATAGTTCTAAAAAAAATGTTTAGTTATTGGGATAATCAACTGCATTGAAAGCCAAAATTCTATATTTAAAAAATTAATTCTTATATAAACAGTAGGGTCACATGGGGGAATTATGGATCACTCTCTTTCCGGGGTAAATAATGATCATTAAGTTTTAAGGATTAAAAATGGTTTTTAGAAAAAAAATAAATTATGCCAAGTCATCCTTATACATTCTATTTTCTTATAACAAGTTCAAAAACAATGTAACTCTGCAGCAAAAAATAGAAAAAAAAATACTTTTTACACTACTATAAAAACATCTTCAAAAAAGATTGTCTTTGAAAAACATGATTTTTTTTAAGATCTATACTGGAGAAACATATTTGAACTAACTATTTTGTCGGTGCTATTTTTCGATAGGAAAAGGTCTAAGCTTTTCAATCCGATAAAAAAAATTCATAATAATTTTTTTTAAATGATTTTAAAGGTATATTGATTTATCCCCCAGTTTACTGGGGTAATTCTTGATCACTGGGGTAATTCTGGATCAGTGATATTTTTAAATTTTTCATGTGTTTTTAGCTAAGTGGTATAAGTCATTTTGAAGCATAAAATCAGATTAGGCTGCATTCCAAATTTCATTAAAAAATTCAAATTAGAAGTTTCTTTAAAATTTAAATAACAAAATATTTAATCTACATTGAAATAGCATGAAAATTCTATTTTTATTCAATATTTTCACTGTTGCCATTGCTTTAAACTTACGAGAAAATTTATTTAAAATAAAAACTTTTGAAAGAATATTTATTTATGCCATATAATTCAGTTTGGATTGCTGTAATAAAGTCCATTGAATTTTTTTTGTCAAAATAGAGTTCTTTTGATGGTTCATTATACATGTATGAAAAAAGATGCATAGAGAATTCTAACTTGGCATAAAAAAATATGCCAAGTTTCGCTTTCATTACCTTTATGTGCTAAAACAATCTTTTTATGTGCTAAAAAAGATATAATTTGGAATATTAATTTACTTTTGACACGCATTACTATTAAAAAATGGGTGATCCATATTTACCCCATGTGTGATCCATAATTGCCCAAACCCGGGGTAATTCCTGATCACTCAATAATTAAAATAAAACTAATAATAATTAAGTTTTACGTTAAGTGATTATTTAAATAAATTCTAAATTATTTAAGCTAACTCCATGCAAAATTAAATCTTTCTATCTTTCATACTTTAGAACAAAATAGGATGTTGTGATTTTTTGATCCATAATTCCCCCATATGACCGACCCTACAAGGTATAAAAAACAGCAAACACTTTAAAATATATTTTTTCAAATTCCAAAGCTTACAAGCAAAATGTTCTTAGACTTATAATCATTTTCTATCTCATAATAAACTGCAATCTACTCTATTTAATGTACATAATTGAAGAGTTAAGTAAAAAAAACCCTTCATTAACTGAGAATCTGTCGTCACTCATATCTGCTTAGCGACCCGTTTCGACTGGTATCTGGTTTACTCCAAGTTTTTCTCTAGCCGAAAAAATGGCTGATTCATTTTCAAATTTGTTTAAAAAGAATTGAATCATAAAGTTTTTAGATTCTTAAATTAAGAAGTCCGAAACTAGGATTTTTTCTAAAAACCAAGGTTTACCCGAAACCACAAGTTGAAGGTGTGAAAAGAACCAAGAAACAGAAAGCAGTCAGGCCTGATACAGACAGATATCCAGTCCATGAAGGGATTTCCCCCATGAAGATTCAATCAACGCAAATGAGTATATTCTTTTGAATTTTATAAATAAGATAATAACCCAGTAAAAATTTTAAGGTATAAAAAATTCATTAATACTTACTCTTTGTTTTGTTTCAGAAATTGCTAGGTAAAATAAACTATCTCTCTTAAGTTCTTCTGTTCCTTCTTTAAAAATTTCTGCAAAAATTTTATGAGTTTAAGTTCAAATATGTTTGATTTGCATGAATTAAAAAATAAACACAAACTATGTACCATTGACAAATAGAAGATACTTTTTTATTCAAAAATATGATGCGATAGCAAATATGATTCTGTTTATGAATGCCAATTAGCCTAAAACTTGCTACTTATAGCCAGTTTCAAATTATTATATACCTTTACAATATATAAAACTTCACATTACATCAACTTTTTTTAAAATCGGATAAGTATTTTTTTTTATACCTTACTATTTTACCACGCACCATCATTTGGCACACAGTGAATCTGCATTTAAAAAAGCCATACATGGTTATAGATCAACAGAATGAATGAAATAAAAATGATGAAATTGATTTCTGTAGGAAAAAAAGCTAAGCCATTATAGGAATAAGTGTTACATACACTTGATCTTTGAATCTCAAATCAATATCCACTCTTGAGAAGGCATGATTTGGGAAATACAATATAATTAAAGGATTACACACAAAAATATGACACTGATGAACATTAGTACTTACCTTCAAAAAGAACTGAGGCTTTTTTCAGATCATTGATATTTTTACTGTGTGTCATACACCAAGCATACTGAAATGTTGTTTGCAAGTCATGCTTTCCGGAGACCAGTTGTGTTTCATAGTTTCTTCGATGAGTCTGCAGGAAAGCATACAGTTAGTGTTCAATTATATCTTAACATAATCACATTTTAAAGTTCATTACAAGGAATAGATGCATCACAAAGAGATTTAGTTATTGGACGAAAAATTTGTGCTAAAAAATTGCTTTGATACAGAGCCTTGACAGATTTACAAAATATTACAAATTATATTTAAGTTGGATTAGTGTAGCTGGGTTACCAATTTTTGTTGTTTACTATGTAGATGAAATATGTGCACATAAGGAAAAAACTGGATTTCAGAAACAAAATGTATGTGATGAATAACTTAAATAAAAAAAAGCATGCAAGATAAGATGATAAGTGAGAAAAAAGTACTTGTGGGAAAAATTAAACCAAGTTGCTTTATATGGCAAAGAAAAAAAACAATGCCATTTTAATGTTGCCGTTTGGCGATAAGTTAAAAAAATCCCACTTTTATTACAAGAGGTAGAAAACATTATACATGGCAAGCTTTACTTAGAGCGCGTTTTTTTTTCAATCACTGATATCTCACAAATTACTAGTTAAAATTACCCCCCAACGCAACAAAGAGAATCGAGTAACAGCTTTAAAAATGTACAATAGAGTTTTTAATACGAAATATGTAAAGAATCAGATATTTACTCTATGAAGTAATCAACTTAAAAGAAGGAAGTTTTCGCAAGTTACCAGTCGCAATATAAAACATTGAAGGTACATACTCCATGGACAGGAAGTCGAAAGTTCTCCTATTTAAAGGTGAATTAATACGTAGAAACCTAGCCCTCTAAGAAGAAAATTCTCTCTTTAGTCGATATTACATTCGACTCATTCCTAAATTAGTTGTGCAAAATAACATTCATACCTCAACATCATCAGCAGGCACATTGTAATTTAATAAGGTTTGCATATCATCATCAGTCAAAACTAAATTTGATGTATCGCTAGACATTTTTATGAGGATAAAAAAATAACCAAAATATAAATCAACTACGATTCAATTTACAAATAAAAAAAAGAAAAACAAAACACTAATGATAGCTACTGGTGTAGAACAGTAATCAGCGTTAGTTTCCTTGACTGGTGAAATTCCAATTTAGTCATCAAGTCACAAAGATTAAAATAAATTTAAATTATTCAAGGGCCGCAGTAATTTTTTTCTTCTGAAATGATCTGTTTAGACATCGATTAAAATTTGTTTTTTCAGGTTAATTATGTTTTTTCCTATGAGTCGACTTGTTTAAAGCACCAACAAAGTTGCTCGCAACCAGAAAGTGAAAATCCATACCCCCCCCCCCCCCCCCGCCTTTGTCGTCTAAAGGAAAAGAAATAAAGTTTAATTTCTGCTTACATTAATTTCAACAAATGCATATTTATTGCGTTGTATTTAAGACTTTCAAATAATATATAAAAAGAAGTCTTTTAAAAATATTTACATAATTTGTTGTATTAAAACTTTTATATTTATAAATATTAAATATAATTTATTCATTGAATTTATTATGCTACCCCATTCTTTTCAACTTCATTCCAATCTTCAAAGTTCTTTTTTTTTGTTTAAAAGTTTTTAAATCAGACATATCGTCGATCAAATGACAAAACCTCGAATATGCAGATTCCAGGGAATTGCGGTTTTTGAAAAACAAAACCGCTTTTCGGTTCCAATCGGTTCTTTTTTTCTCCTCCAATTTTAACCGGAACCAGTTAAAAGCTCTATGGTTAATGGTTAATTGGTTAAAAGTACTAAAAACAGGTCCTTTTAAAAAACGGTTCTTGTTGCTTAGTTGGTTGAACGATTTCGGCTGTCTAGGATAGGTTTGAATAATTGTTGGGCTGTTTTCCTAGCCAATATTCTTTTCTGCAATGGCAGCTCCCTGCATTCTTCTATCCTTTAATTGGGTCTCGGTCTAGATCCAGCTGTGTTGGTGTGGGGGGGGGGGGGGGGGCAAACTTTATTGTTGCAGATTTCCTCCCCAGACACATGAATTTCTACCTGGCGCCACAGTGACCTTGTCCGGCATAAAAGAGTTTTGTTGGACATGGCGTTACACCACACAAAGGCAATGTCAGGAAATTTTATTACAGAGGGAACTTTGTCTTCAGGTGTACCCTTCAGGAAACTTCAGAGGATTTTAATATCCTATGTGTGGGGTTCCCGTAATTGTACTATCCTGACCACTCTCTGAGAGCAATTTAAAATCAGAGGTGGGAGTTTGTGCTAAGGGGATGTTTAAAATTATGTAATTGGGCCGCTTTTACATGGTTGGAGCGTTGGGTTTGGTTTGAAATATCGACGCACTAGAGCTACACAAGGGCTATTGGCGACGGGTGGAGCTTTGGAGATTTCGTCGGTGTGTACCACGAGATCTGAGTTTACGTTCTGGATTTTATCGCAACTAAACTCACTCCAAAGAAATGAAATTTATATTGAAAGTAAAGCCCGCTTTTTAATTTAAAAATAGCATTTCCTGTGCCCCTTTCTGAAGATTTTTGTTGCCGCTTAATGTGTCATTGGAATAGCATTACTGATAGCATAGTTCTTGATGTCTTAGGGCATTATACTCAGTTAGAGTGTTAATAAATAATGAATCCATAGCATACAAATCTATTCTAATGTATTTTATGAAACTATAATCCATTGTTTAATGGCTATGACTATTTTCTTGAAAAGTGAGGGAAGCTTTACTTGCATTTCCTCTCTCTGCAATTATCAGGTCTCTAGTAGTTGGGTAAGTGTAGGAATTATGTAGAGTGTTTAAAACAGTTATCATTATAATAATTTGTTTGGTACTGGACTATTATTTATTTGATACTTGATGTAAAAACAATTATTCCTTTCCGATTTAAAGCTTCTGAAAACTTAAAACAAACCACACATTCCTAACTTGACTTTACTACAAGACAAAACACCAATCAGTAAAGTAATTAGTGTTATTCAAAATTATTGAAGGCATGTTTGGTGTTTGGTACTCTTAAGATTGATATGTGCAAGTTTATTTTTTAAATGATTATTGAAGAGGTTAGAGGTTTAATAAATATTGTATGAAATGGCGAGTTATTAAGATAGAGTGGAGGAAATTGAATATTTTTTAAGAAATCCATTTCCTAGTTTTGAGTTCATATTCGAAATTTGTAAAATTCTCATATCCATCATCCAAAAAATGTCCAATTTTTTTTTTACAATTTTACAACTATCTTTTAAATAAAAGTATGCAGATCATTCTCACTCATATTAGCCAATCAGTTTTATAACTACCTACCCTACCTATCTAAGCGATTTCGCAGACAAGAATTTGTTGAAGATAAACATAGAAGAAAACGAAAAGGTGTGACACAAAGGCGCAATGCTGTCTCATAAAATATACTGAAATAACAATATAACATGTTGTACCTTGAACTATGAATTACATAAATATTTTTGGCTTCAAATACTAAAATTCTTTGCAAATGAAATCTGCATGAGAATTAAATGTTAAAAAAAAACCTTGAAGGACTTAATTATTCCTTGATAATTAAGCAAAAAATTACATAACAAAGACCAAAATAAATAGTGCAAACTTATTTTTTTGCTGTTAAAATTGAGCACTTATCACCAAATAAGAATAGCATGATGTCAGCATAACTTGATGGGGGATTGAGCTTTTCTTTACCTATTTTTCTTTAATCTACGGTATTCACAGATATCATTTCAAATACAGGGTTCCTGCCAAAATGAAATGTTTAAAATTCATGACTGAAATTTAAAAAATTTCATGACTCCAAGAATCGGACCAAAATAAAAAAATTAATTAAATTCGAGAAATCATAAAATATGACGTGCCAGGCATTGTCTCCTAAAATATACTTTTATTCACGAAACTACCGCGATCCAAAATTTGCAGAATTAAAGCAATCCGAAAGATGACGTCAACACAATTAAGAACTTACATTTACATTAGAGGAAAAATATTTAAACATATAATTTTAAACAAAACCCATACATATAGATAGATTTTTCATGACTTTTGGTCTTTTCAAATTCATGACTTTTGGACGTTTTTTGCTGAAATTCATGACAAAATTTACCCTATGTCCAAATTCATGACTTTTCATATGCGCATGAACACTGCAAATAATAATTGCTAGTTTCCATCGTTATTGGTGTTTTGTAAGTAGCTCATGTGCAAGCCTGGTTGCCCTACCAGAGTATATGCTTTTTCAGTTAAAGATGATAAAGCCGGTGGCCTGCGACATATTGTTGCCACAGCCTGCCCTTTCATTGAATTATTATTCGTTTTCAAGGAATTTTATCACCACCATTTAGTGGTTTGATGAAAACAGATCTTAAATTACCCAAAAGTCAATTGGCATTGTTGCACTAGTATCTTAAGACATCTACAGAATAAACTAACTACATTAAACAAATTTTGTTTAATAAAAACCTAACTATACAGTATTGTTGTAATTACAAATACTTCATAATCAATTTTGTACAATCATTTATCTACAAATAAGCACACTCTATAAATGCAATTAAAGCACTGAGCCAAAATATATCAAATGTTTTGCATATGAATTTTAAAATATACAACTGTAAAAACTAAGTTCATTCTTTAGCTCTCTGATTTCACTAGTTTTTGGACCTTCTTCCTTGATGCTCTCAAAAAATTCTTTTTTATTTCAGAAAATCTACTGGATTCTTTTCCATCCAAGTCAAGTGAATCAACTGACTTTGATTTCACATGAATTGACTCAATTGATTTAGATGCGGGCAATTCCTAAGGAAAACAAATAATCATTAGTTAAAAGCACTGTTATTAACCCTTTCAGTCCCAAAAATTTCCTACACTACAGAAACATCTGATATTCACAAAATAAGCTTATTTTAGGTCATACAGTGAAACCCCGATTTTACGCTTCTCAAGGGACTGGATAAAAAAAACGTAAAATGCGGGAAAACGTATAATACGGGAAATACATATAGAATGCAAAAATACATGCAAATGCTCACTTCCACCACTATTACAGCACAGTAAAACCGTAAGACGCAATGAAGACATTTTCCATCCATGCCAGGAGTATCCTTTAACAACGTAACAGTAAAGTTAGTAAATAGAAGGTATCATAAAAGTTTTTGCGTTTTTTACTCGTCATATTTTGACACAAAAAGTTTAGAAATGCGACCACCGCGTACTAAACAGCAACCTTCAATGTTGTAGTCAAACCATGATCCGTGATGAGAAACCGGGTTCAGAACACGGGAGCCTGTGGAATGGGGAAAATAGTGCTTATTTTAGAAATTTTTTTCTTTTTTTACTTTCCAGGAAAAACGTAAAATGCGGGAAATTCCATAAATAACAAACTTACAATACGGGTTAAATTAACATTACAGTATACGGAAAAAACTGGGACCTGAAGAAAAAAAACGTAAAATGCGGGAAAAACGTAGATTCGGGGGACGTAAAATCGGGGTTTTACTGTATATACGAATTCCATAAATAAAAAAAAAATCCATTGAAATTTTTTATATGGTTTTTGAAACAAGGCCAAAATTCTCTAACTGTGGAAAACAACAAAATAAAAATATATATATTGTCTAAAAACACTTCGAGTTACATATTTTAAGGTATCTGACCATATTATTAAAAAAAATTTAGTAATTATTTTAACCGAAATAGTTTAAATTGTGTTTTAAATATGTGGAACTGAAGTGAGCTTATCAAAAATCAGGAGAAACGCTTGTTGACTATTTTCTAAATTAAAAAAAATAGTTCTGACTTCTGTTGAGATTAAAGTAAAATTTTGTCTGATAGAACAAAGTGTGAAGAATCGAATGATGTGTGTTTGGATGTCATAGCGGGACATAAACATTTTGAAAAAAATATTGAAAGTGATGATGCCAAATGGCATCACTGGGACTGAAAGGGTTAAAGAAACAGTGAATTTTCTTTCCCCCAATAACTATTAGCTTAAATCTAAAGGTTAGTCTAAAAATACTCTAACTTGGTTATATTATTGATAGTTTATGTCATTATTTTAACCATAATTTTCTGAAAAATTTGTCATTTAATTAACATTTGAATTACATTTCCTTAAATATTTAATTTTAATCTGCATACTTTAGTATTTAAAAAAAATAGTTTAACATCTTGAAAGAAAAATAAATACTTGTGGATTTACATTACCAGTTCTGCAGAATTTATCTAATAAGATAAAGTAAGCATTTATGAACAATAAATGCGCTCATGCAGTTTTATTTCTTAAAAATATTAATTTGCTTAAATTTGAAAAAAGATACAAGTAAATTTCCCATACATTTAATCCTATTTCAAATCAAACTTTGGTATTACCATATTATAAGCAGAATGACGAAAATCCATATCATTTCTTCTTTTGTCAGAATTTTTCAATATATGTCTCTGTGAAAAAATAAACTTTTCAATCAAAAAATTCTTCTGTATATTTTTAAACAGCATAATATCCAATCTTAAAAGCATATTTTGTTCATAACAAACAAAAGAAAAAAATTACCTTAATTGCATCACCAACAGATCGACTGCGGGAATGCTTTTTTGTTCTTTCAGCTTTAACCACAATATTATCTTTCTGAAACTATAAAACATTCGATTATTTGATGATATACTTAAACTTCTTCATTGTACAAATGATTTAAATTGCTATTTATTTAAAGATAATTATTTTGGTAAGACAAAAAAAAAAGTGACTAAGATTGTTTATTGTGCAAATTAACATTCTCCCCCCTTCACTCTCAATAAGTCTTTCTTGTCTTATTACATATTTTAAATAAAAAATTGAAATGAATAGAAAAAGTGATAAGGAAAAGGAGAGGGTGGGAGGATCGTTCAGCAAGAATTTAAATACAGTCCTATCTTTAATTTGTTTAGGTGTCATAAATATTAAACTAAAAGTTGTTGACAGAAAAGTCAATTGAGGATTAAAGTATTTCACAATGACTTTTGGTATTTTACATTTAACACATTTTTACTTTTTTAATAAGTTTCCGCTTTCTCGAGGAATTTGGCAATTGTTCAATGTACTCTTGTAGCTCAGAAAGGGCCTTATTAGTGTAGTCGCCCGATTCAGGCTCAGCAAAGGCGCTGCCACGATCACAAAATGCCACCATGGTTTTCACAGGTGGAGTCTGAAAACATGGGTGCATTCACTATATGGCAAATTTCAATTTACTTTACAAATATTTAAACTTTGAAAGCGGTATAAATGCTGCAACACTTAATTATGAAGCACATGCAGACATATAATAAATATTAACAAGGGAGGAAAAGAGATAGGAATAGGAACGTTTTTTTATGATGCACTTAATTGCCTTAATTACTTAGTAGGTAGGTTGGCATTTTTGGCCCAAATCCCTGAATTGGTTAAGTTGTATTAAGTAAAGCTTTGAATGCAATGTAAGGGGACCTCAATAAAATACAATAATAAGAACATGTAGACAATAAAAAGGAAGTTCAGGTTAAAAAGCGAGTGCAAGAAAGGGTAAAATTAGAATACAACAAGACAAACACAAAATGTACAACAAGTACATAAACACGTTTAAAGAGTGTGAACAATCACAAGTATTATATTCTAATGAACAAATCTATTATTAGCTGAGCTCATGCCTTTGATCATTAAATAAAAGCACTAAACTTTTTTTTATCCATAGACAAAACACATAATGCATCAATTATACTTAAAAAAAAGTGTTTAAATAATTTAAAATTGAAAGCAAAATTTATTGTGATGCAGTTTTTACAATTTTTTAAGCAATATACAAATAAAAATTAGTTCAAGCAATTGTTTAAGGGGGTAAAGGACACAAAATCTTAAAAAATACTATTATCTCAAGACATAACAAATATTTTGGGATAATTTAAAACAAATTTTTTATTTATATCGGCAGTAGAACATGAGATATGTAGTTTCTTGTGTCATGGCATCTGTGTTGGCCAACCACGTTTATAAACTTCAAAGCTGTTTTTTTTCCTTGATCGTGTTTTCGATGATTTTCTGACTTTAAATTGTTACAACTCAAAATCTACTGCTCATAGAAATAAAATTTTCCACACATAATTTTCAAACATATATCTTTAATCTGTCTTTCGGGATTAGTTGTAAATACATTTATTTATTTATTTATTAATTTTTAAAAAAATAGTGAACCTGTGAAATTATTAAAAAAATTTCAATAACGTTTTTAAGAAAAACTTTGACAAATAACAAAAATTGGTAAAGGCAGTTTGTTAAGTACATTTTCTTGTTTATAAAAATGCTAAATTTTTGCTTGTCAATAAATAACTTTTGGCCTATAACAAAAATAAGAAACATCACTTTTTGACACATTTTATTTTTTAAAAACAAAATTAATAATTTTTTGAAACCTTTGACTGTCTAAAAGTGTAAGTATATTTAGTATACATTAATGGAAAAAATTATGATGATATCTGCAATATTAAAAAAAAGTTAAAAGTGTCCCATACCCCCATAATTAAAAAAAAAATAAAGTTAGCAAGCAGATTGAAAACAAAAATTAAAATCAGATAAACATATACCTCTTCATTTACATATTGCAACTGCCCTTCAAAATTTGCTTCATACAAATACATTAAAACGTCTTGAACCAATTCTTTAGGCGGGTCAAATAAAATCATAGCGTTGTCGATAAGGAAAGTAAGGCATTTTACCATACGAGGGAAACTTTCTCTTAACATCTCAGCTGTCATCTGGGAAAAGGATAAAACCAATACTTAAATAAAGCTTGACTTCTTATTTGTGTGCATACCATAACTTCTTTTCATGCAATACATTAATTTATTGTAATAATTTTTGATGACCTACATTGGCAATAATAATGAATTCTATTCTAATTAACACTTAAAAATGCTTTTCTGTAAATAAAATGTTACTTTTAGAATTTGCTTCTTGATTGTAAACTAAGGGTCTGTGAGGAAGCTGTTAGGTGATTAAAAAAAAAGAACTTTCTGGTTTATAACAATAAATTTAAGGGTTTCTAAATTCAGCCATTCTCCTTTGTTACATTCCAACTTTAATCTTTAAGTTAAGAAAGATCAAAAACTGAATATATGACTACTAAGATTTCCAACAAGTAACTCCCATTGCTAATATAATTTAAATTCTACAACTGACAACATAATAACTACCACTATTAATAATATTTGCAAAAGGTTGTCCAAACTAATTAAGGAAGCAAAGTTATAAACAATAAACTAATTGTTAAAGTGTTTTTAAAAATTATTACCTTTCTTGGACAAATGATATGAGGAGCAAATAATGTGGCCAAATTTTCCGAAGACATTTTGTTCTTTTCTTGAGCATTATCAATCTGATTAAGTAACAAGAGTAAATATTTCAAAAGGCAATAGTTGTCAACAGGCAATAACAAGAGCAACAGTTTCGTTGCTTTTAACTGGCGTTCAAACACATTGTTCTTTTGACTAGGAGACATGTCATCTGTACACATATCTGAAATCAGAAAGTACAAATATAAACAAAAAGAAATATCTAAATAATTCTAGATTTTATGCAATTGAAAATTTCTATATTGGCAACACTTCACATTGAGTTTAAACCACTGAACTGAAACTCTGGAAGGAGTATCGAAACACTCGTCAAACGGGTCAGTGAAGCCCGGCAACCCTGTAAGAACAACCCAACTTTTGCCGCCAATTCTATACTTTACCTGCTAAAATAGGCATTTTAAACCAACTTTTTCAATAATTTTTTAAGCAGAAAATTGATAGGTCATTGCTTTAGGAGGTTCTTTATATAATGAAGTTTCGGAAACATGTACTTTAAAAAAATAGAATTGCAGATACAATCTTTAAAACTGAAATTCCTTGGACTACTATTCTTGGCGAGCAATTGGCGACATCCAATGCAAACGGTCAAGTCAAGTGTCCATTGTGTTTGGCGAAGTTATGCCAAATATGGCACATATTCTCCCTAAAACTGTTGCCAAGTGACCCAAAAATAAGCTTCACCAGCTTATCATGGGATGCTTCTTCCAGAGTTTCAGTTCAGTACAGTGGTTTAAACCAAATGGAACTAATGATGCCCAACTCCGCAACACCAAATTCTTTACCAAATAAAGACACATTAACTATTGAATTAAGATCATTCTTTTTTTAAGATTCAATTTTAATTGCATAAAATCAGTCAATAAAAAATAAATCTTGAAGAGTTGCACAGAAGCCTTGAAGTTATGCTAGATTTACATTAATTTCTTTGAATTATTTGCCAATATTACCTGTAATTTGGCAATGAGCAGAATAATGTGCTTCGGACAATAACGGCTCTTGGAGTTCTGCTAAGAAACATTTAAGCACACAGGCACAATCATGGACAGTATAGAGTCCAGCACTGAAGTCAATATTGTCACCAATTCTTAGTAAAGTTTTCAGCTCGTTCTGTCTAGCAAGGCTTCCAGTTTTACGAAATAAACCCTCTTTGCAAATATCTAGAAAAAATAACAAAGACAATTCAAACCTATTTGCAATGTTTTAAAAACATTTTAATAACTCTTGCATTCAATTTTCTTATTTACAATTACTCCAAAGTTCCATAAAAGACTACGGTTTTATACCTGTTGATCTAATATCTAGATCAATAAACTAGAAACTGTCTTCTTCAATCACTTAAGCAAAATGTACAATATCACTGTTAATGAAGGCTTCACATCAATAATTACTAACAACAAACCTATTCTAGAATATCAATAAAATAATATTTGTTCAATTGACATATTTAAGATTACGCTAGTCTACCCTTATTTCATCTAAAAGATGTAATCACTTCCTACTATATTGACTACAATAGTATTATTGGTTTTTTTTTTAGAATATTGGAATAAACTAAATAACTTCTGCATATTTAACGATTTCATTTATGAAGATACCCGAAGAAAACTATATTGATTGTTGGTGCCGGATTTTATTGTGTAAAAACTGACATGTTTCATCCGAATTTTATCAGAATCTGCTATAAAATAAATAACTTCTGCATTTTTAATGATTGCCTTTATGAAGATACTTGAAGGAAACAATATTGAATCATGGTGGTAAGTTTTATCGTGTAAAAAGATTGACATGTTTCTAAAGAAATGCTTCATTCGAATTTTTTTACACACATCTCAGTAAAAATAAAAACCGTAGGTTGAATATCTACGGAAAAGGGGGTTGAGGGATTAAAATAGGTGGGTGATAAAAGGGAGATAGAAAATCATTCTGCCATTGCTAAGATATTTTTCCAAATCAGTGAAAATTAAGCATAAAAGAATTACCCTCATTTCTGCAGTTTTTAAAAATATGGTACTTTGACAAAGTTTCAACCAATATCTACCAAATCTATATATATTAATATAATTACTTCAATAAATGCAATTTTTTAACGTTAGAATATCATTTAAACAACTAGAAAAGTTAAAAATTCCTAACCACCATGACCATAACAATTATACAAAACTATTGAACTAATTTGAAAAGTTTTACAATTATAGTTTAAAAAAAAGTGCAAATATTATATTTATTTCATTTAAAATATATACTTACTTATTTCCCTTCCTAAGTATTCAATAATTTGATATATGTGGGAAATTGTTTCTTCATTTAGAGGCATAACTTCTGCTATGGATTTTTCTACAAGAGTCAGAATAAGAATTAATTTATCTGTAAATAAGTGCGAAGTCTAGATATACAATTTTGTATTATTATGATTATCAAAATATGTAAAATAATTTTTACAGAGCCAAGGGAATCACTTTAATCATAAGTTATGGTAGACTTATTTAAAAAAAAAAAAAGTCAAACACGCCCAACCTTTTTTAAGGGAAAAAAATTCTAATTGAAAAAATTGTGTTACTGAAAGGAATTTTTGCAGAAAAGCAAATAACTGTAGCGTGACAGTAAATAATAAAAAATAACTATTCAAAAAAATTTATAATTCTTAATTGCTCATGATTTTTTTTAAATATATAAGCCTTAGATATTAGTAAGCAATTTTTGTTACCTTTAACAAAGCGACTGAAGTACCCCTTTGGTTTCTTCTTCCCATTAGAGTTATCCATCAATGCTGAAAACTCGTCATCATGCAGGTCTAAGGTAAATGTTAGGTGCATGCGACATAGCTCAACCAACTTTTCAGGATTCAATTTTTGGAGTCTTAAAATTGAATCCATGATAAAAATAGTGAAGCGTCTCTTCCCTGTTGTGAAAAACTGCAATATTAGTGCACAAAAAATGAGAAATGTATGCATTCACATATTTTATTAGCACTTAAAAATAACATAGCCTATGCAGTTTTCATGAAAACCATGTGTATAGTTTTTCAAATATACTTAATCATTTTAGATTTGGAAGAAGAATTTTCTTTTTTTCGAGGCGATTTTTTTTGGACGTGAAAAAAAAGAGGCTACACTACCGATTTAAAACTTAAGTAAAACTGATCATCCTAAAGCATTTTTAGTTAAATTGGAAATGATATTTAAACTTCGTTCATCTTTTGTTTATAAATTTCAATTCAAAGCATTAAAAATGCATCAAATGAAAGAACGTAAACGAGCAGTTATATGAAGGTAATGGTTATATTCGATGCACATATATGGAACGAAATATTAGTCTTACTTTTCGAATTACTTGTTAAAACTTCGAATAGCTGCATAAAATCCTAGCATTTCAATTTTTTAAAAAAAAAGTATAGCAAGTAAAAATTAAAATTTAACAAAATTCAAACTAACTAAGCAAGCTATGTTGTTAAACAATCCGCTGTTATGAAACAATTTGATTGGTTGAGATGACAAGACTTTAACATTTCTTATCCAATCAGTGAACGCAATGCAGTTCATCTTCTTCAAAAGGTTTTATTATTAATTTAGAGAAGAGACTATTCTCATTTAAATAAATTGACTAAATATTACCAAATGATACTCTTTTTCAGTATTATAAAAAAAATTATTCTTTTGAATTGTTAGTTTGTGTTATTTGTGGTGTAATCGATTTGGCATTCGGAGAACTGAAATGAAGTGCTTTTATTTATCTTTCACTCAGCTGATTTTGATGAATCGCTACCGGTTTTTATCAAAACTAATTACTAATCGGGTTTTGTTGCAGCCTTTTTCTCGTTCCCTGATCAATTTCCAAAGGGCATTTTCTTTAAAACAATCGGATATGGATCCTGCCGAACAAGCTAAGAAAGCTGCGGCTTGCAAAGCGATTGATGACAATATCAAGGTAACCGAACAACATCCGTAGTAAATTAAAGTTATATGAAATTAATTCATTCTTGTCCCGTTTAATTTATAAAAACTTCCTATGAAATGTTTTGTCATCCCTTTCTTATATTCACCAGATTTATGCTCAATGTATCTTAAAGGTTTTTTTTAATAATTAATTTCAGAACAACTATGGTGTTTTGGCCGGTCTCTATAATTAAGTTAAGTTGCCAAGCAACTAAAATGCTGAAATGTGGTAGACATTCCCCTCCATATTTAACGCAACTCAGTATGCATAATACCTTACGTTAATTTTTCATGCTTTCCAAAAGTGGAAAGTGAAGAGACCAGACTATATTATATCTGTACCATATTTCCAGTGACTGTGATTTATTACGTGCCTGCCTAATTGGCTCAAGATTGAGAGCTGGAGTTCCAGTTGAGCTGGCAGATTTTCAGGATAGTAAAATGTTCGGCATGCATTATGTATGATTGTTTTATGTGTAAGATCCTCTGAGGACCCGTTTGGTTTGGGTATTCTCGGTAAAATTAAGTCTCGGCATGCAATAACATCCAGAGAGCTCAGATTCATTACAATCTGAGCATTGGGACCGGGGAGCCCAGTCGGTTAAGCACTCGCTTAGCATGCGGAAGGTCCCAGGTTCGGGTCCGGGCATCGCCAAAATAGCTGCCGACCTATAAACCCGCCCGTGCAGCCAAAAATGTCGATGAATAATACCCCGTGTAAGGGAGTGCACGTTAAATATCCTTCCAAGTCCTAACGCTGCGTACGATGTCCCCCTTAACGGTTGCGTTGGGTGCCTATTCAGGTGTTGGCTCGTCACCTGACTGTGGTCCTAAAATACGACGCCCGTCGCCAATAGCCCTCGTGTAGCTCTAGTGCGACAATATTTCAAACCAAGCAATCTGATCATTAAAATTGGAAGCGAGAGCAACCTAGATGTTGCGACCAAATAGGGCTCTCAGTCCGAATGCTGAGTCCGCAAAAGGCTTAATCTACCAAACAAAGTAGCTGTGAAAAAAAATACAGAATTTCAATTCGTTTTTGGTGTGTGAGAGCTGTAAATTTTTTTATTAACTTGGTTCGAATTCATTTTGCTGTTTTGATATTTTATATCAAATTACTGATTATAAGAAATATTCTACTAATTGAACTATTTATAATTCAATTTATTTTTATGAAAAAAAAATATCCCAGTTCTTTTTTAACAATAAACTTTTATTTTAGGGAGATTGCACTGTTGGAATAGGAAGTGGCTCAACTATTGTCTATGCAGTTGAGCATTTAGGTTGGTATTTGTATTGTAAGGAATTGGAAAACAGGAATTTAAATATAAAAGAAAGGTGATTTATAAATGTTTTAGTGTGTAGTCTAAAACATACAGTTATTGAAATTTGATTTTTAAAAAAAAACTCTAATAACATGCTAACAAAATTGTTTGGTGATTTCTTTTATTATTTAATTTATTTTATAGTATTGAATATGACGGACAATTCTACCATAATTTTTAATTTTATGTCCCTTGGCATAACTTTAAAAAATTAATTTTCTTTTCAATTTTTTTCTTATTACACTAACAGGCTGGTCCTTAATATACAATTGCAAAACAGAATTTTAAAGCAAAGAAACTGCACAATTTTTTTAGATCACAAAATAATTACAAAAATTCCTTAACGTCCCATGTTCCGAATGTCAAATTTTTAGTTTAGTGCTCAAACTAACACATTTTTGAGCTAAAAATTACATTCATCTGGATTTTAAGATGAAGTAATTCTATGTCATAACAAATTCCTTCCATAAAATTTTTGCTTTTAATATTTATAATGTATATTTCTCTTCTCCTAACTTTGTCCCAGGGTTTTGGTACATTCACTGACCTCATTACTAAAGTGTTGTAGAGAGGCTTTGCATGGAGCTACAGTGATTCTTCAATCATGAAAACTGTATTGCAGAACTCTCACATTTTAGTTAGTAGCAGCATTTTTTTTGCTATACTTTATCAATAAGCCCCAAAAGTTGTTTAAAAAAAAAAAAAAAACTCAGTAAAATGAGCTGCATGGCTATATTTCTTGCCTTACAGTCACCCAGTGTTAAGGTTAATTTTTGCTTGATAATTGATTTTTTTTTCTATAAATATATTTAAGTGGAGTTAAAGAAGTAAAAAAATCAACTTTTATTAAACTAGAGTTTTTTCCAACACAAAAAAGACCGTAAAACGTTGTGAATTTCCTTACCTTCTGTTCTTTACCGTTGCAATGATCTAGGGATGGGATACCAAAGCCATTTGTAAGACTAACTAATTGTTTTGTGACTTCGGTTCCTTTGAAAAATCATTATTTTTGTAAGGGTGGTTTGTTAACATCAATTTTTTTTAAAAAACTGCCATCCATTATTATATATTTTTTTTTTGCAAAAGAGCTTTGCTGAACTTTTTCATAATTTTAGAAACATTATAAACAATTTTACATACATTTAAATTTATTTTGAAAAAATAAATGTCACAAGTTTTTTGTACCTGAAATTAAAAATTATGGTAGAACTGCCCATACTTTTGCCACAATACCAATTTGGCAGGGTTGCCAGATTTGGCAATAATCACTGGACTATTCCTTTAGGTTAACCATTTTTTTATATTACCAGAAAATATTTATCTCTGTTTAAAAGTTAAAAAAAAAAATCACAGATAATCTCATTCTGTCAAAATTGATACTTTAATAAGAATGCAAAAACAGCTGTCTTATGGAATATGTTTATAGCAGCTGTGTTTTCAATAGAATTCAATTCCATTTGCAATATGATTCAATGTCCAACTGGAGAATAAAGACATTTGTATGAATACTTTTCATTCGCCTTTTTTTTATTTCATTGATGAACAAGTACAGAAACTACATGCTTCCTAATGTCTAGAATAACATATTTTGCATTTGGTTATTTTTACTTTCTTTAAATATAAGTCAATAAAAAAAGTAGATCAGACTGAAATGAAACATAGATTTTCTTATACCTAACTAGCATTTTTTTAAATGTATTAAAAAAATCGGCTGGGTAGGTGTTTTTAAATAGTAGGTTTCTAGTTCCAATGATACTTGGAAGTTAATTATTTAAAAAAATATAATTGGATTTAAATTTTTATCTTTCAGCTAAAAAAGTTCACAAAGATAGTTTGACAATTCCTTGTGTTCCAACCTCAATTCAGGTACATTACATATTTCTTCATTTAATCTATCCATGTATTACGCACAAACAATTTGATGTATTTGTTAAAACATGAGTCTTACGAAATGTTATTTTGCTAAGTTTATTACAAGTACTTTTTTCATTTAAAATAAATTAGGTATGTTTTAAATAAAATGCTCATTATCTGAGTGGATGGTGTTTTAAATTAAACTAGCAATATTATATTTTTTTTAGGCCAAACAACTTATTCGACAGCACAAGTTATTGCTGAGTGATCTGGAAGAGTCACCAAAGGTAATAGTCTTAGACCATTTTTAAGTATTTTTTGTATGTACTTGTCCTTCTGTTATGTACTTCTCTGAGAATTTAAATAGTTAAGCTTTATGAATATAAATTATATAGCCACAATTGAATTTTTGTATTTACTTCCAGTTAGATTATGTGTTTGATGGGGCTGATGAAGTAGATTCAAATTTAACATTAATAAAAGGTGGAGGAGGATGTTTAGTCCAAGAAAAGATTGTTGCATCATGTACAAACAATTTAATCATTTTAGTTGATCATAGGTAACACTCATCTTTGTTAATACTTTGTTAGTGAGTTTGTTCATATCAATTTTGTCTGTTCTATTTTATATCGCAGTACAGTTTTATCAGCAATTTTTTTTTAAATAATTATTTCGGTTACATGACATTTATTTTTTATAGATTTCATATTTCTGTGGATGCCTTTTTTATTAATATCTACAGGAATTTTTATATAGGATGGTAATTAGATGTATAAAATGGTAGATATTTTTGTATTTGAAATTGAAATGAAATTTCAAGGATTTATTAAGTGAAGTTTACAAGTAACCATACTTTCGCTGACATTAAATGAAATACTTTGTGTTTGATTTTTCATTTTAACAAATTTCTGAAATACCATAGTGCTATTATTATTTTTTTTTTTATTCTCAAAAGTATTCTTAAGGTTTTATTCTTTGATTACTACAAGTATGTAGCAAACATACTGTACTTAATAAAACAGTTCTATATTTTCAAACTACAAAAATATTAGATAAGTGGTATTTAATTTTATATGGACAATTGCATTAGCTACTAAGATTAAAAAATATATTATGGTAGAATAAAACATAATTATTGTACTTTTTTTAATCATTATTAGAAAAGATTCTATATCTCTTGGTACTAACTGGACCAAAGGAATTCCCATTGAAGTCATTCCAATGGCTTATCTACCAATCAAGAACCGCCTTGAAGCTATGGGTGGTACAGTTGATTTAAGGATGGCAAAATCAAAAGCAGTAAGCCCAAAGACAAAATATTAAAAAATGCTTAATAAATACTTGTGATTCTTAATCAAAATCACTGCAAATCCTATTTATAATTTAAAATTGAGTAAAAAAGTGATACAAAATTAATGTTTCTCGTGATTGAGATTATAAAACCCCATTTCTGTCATTATAATTACCACATAGAATCAATCACTTTGTCAAATATGAATTTAGACACAACATAGGTTTATAATGGTACATAATTATATTTTGTATGATTTATGAGAAGCTTGTATAAAAAAACAAGTGTTTTCAAATTTAATGAAACCAATTTTTGCTCGAAAGATTTTAGCCTGCTTTCCCGAATTTCAATTTTAACGATTAAAATAAAAATGGAAAAGTATGTTTGACATGATTTAGATATGGCAGATTTTAAATTTTTGTGTTTTTTGTAATGTTACAAAGGCCTGATATTAGAGACCAATCTTTTATACTTTTTTTCTGACTGCTTGTCCATCTGTCTTTTGACAGTCTGTTGTAACATAACCCTTCTTATATCATACCTTTCGAACAAAACAATAATCTTATGAATCAAATAGATGATAATCTTATAAGCCAAACATATAGAATTAAAATCGTAATAAACTATCTTATAAAAGACAGAAAGACAAAAGGTGTAAAATATTGGTCTGAAACAAATAGAATAGCCAACTTTCATGTTATTTTAGTACTCATTGAAATTCTTATAGAACGGAGGCATATGGACAAAAAAAAATGTATTTTATATGCTCTAGCTATCTAACAATTTTTTTTAATAATTGAAACAAATTAGGTCAATACTAAAATTTAATTCTCAATCTTGAGGTCTACTGTTTCGGTAGACTCTTTTATTAGACTGTTAGATTATAATTAGAGTTAATGCTGTAGTAAGCAGTTTCGTTTGAAAATTATGAATACAATTTATTAATATTTTTCTACTTAACTATTTTTGAAGGGGCCTGTGGTTACAGATAATGGCAATTTTATCTTGGATTGGAAATTTAGTCTTGATTCCCAGGATGTGGACTGGGACATGATTGATAGAAAAATTACATGTTTTCCAGGTATGATTCTGTGATAACATTAATTTATTTTATTTCTACTTTAAGCTTCTAAGCTTAAGTACTACTGTAAAATAGTGCTAATTAATTTTTAATAAGCATGTTAGTTTGTATTATTGTAACCTGTTTAGGTTACTATTTTATTGTTTAGTAATTTGTTGTGCCTTTCTTAGATGTTAAATGTTGTTCGTATATTTCTGATTTAATTATACTTGCATCTAATTTTTATTTAATTTATATTCTTGTTCCTCAATGGTCATATTACTGTTTTGTTTCATAATGTAAAATGGCTTGAGAATGTGTATGTGAATAGAGAATGAGTAAATGGCTCTAACTGCACTGCATTATTAGCTGCTGTTAACCACTATTGTAACATTCATTGTAAATTTGTTATGTAATTTTTTTTGTTAAGTATCATTGTTCAATAACTCATTTAAGGAACAACACAATATTTAAGGAATTTATCAGTAGAAAGATTTAAAATTGGTAATCTATTTAAGTTTGTATCTTACTCCAACAAGCTCTAATGTTCCAAGAAATTAATCGGAGGTTTTTCTAGACCGTATCAGTATGTAATTTTATGTTCCTTTTCGAATAGAGTTTATATGTGACCATATACACTTAATTAACCTTGTGGCGAATACTCTTTGTATCCATATAAAAATTACTTTTTGTAGTTCATAACAAATCAGGGTGTCTACTGGTCAGGAAAGTCAAGAAAAAGACAGGAAATTGAAAAAGGGTCAAGAAAGTCCCCAAAAAGTCATGAAATTAGAGCAAAGGTCACGGAAATTTAAAAAATAAAAAAAAAAACTAATTTTAGCCAAAATGACCCCAAATATTTATGAACAAAGAAAACTATTTTTCTCAATTATTAAAATTTGTATTTAAACTTTTGTTCTATTTATTGCAAAATCGGATCAAAAATTCTTAACACGATTGTGGAAACAAGTGATCCTGAAAGCCTAGGGAGTGTGACCTTTCACTCGGTTACACGGTATCATGATATAAGTATTTTCTAGTCCTTAATTTTTCTGGGAAAGTTCTTGAAAACTGTTTGAATTTTTTTCCTTAATAAGGGTATGAACCATGCAATAGTGGCTTGTATTTGCTCTAAGTACTACCAAGTTTACTATCAAGTATTATTTTATGGTTTGTCTTTGTAATTTTTGCTTTAACGTATTGATCTTTTAAATGGTTGTAAAAGTTTCTGAGTAAGGTCAAGAAATGTTCTAAAAAGGTCAGGGGCGGACTGGCTAAGATTGGCCCACTCGGCGCAGTAATGACTTTGGCCCACCATACCATAATACATGATATCGATGTATATGTTTATTAATTAATCAACTGTTTTGATTAAAAGTAAGAAATTCAATATGAAATTTAAAATAAAAGTTATGTTATCTTTAATTATCCTTATAACATCTATATACGTTTATTTTACAAATATACAACAAATAGCCTAGATAATCTTAGACCTAGCTTAGATAATGCATAGCTTTTTCATAGTCGTACTTAAAATCTCTTTCAACATACAAAAGCATTAAGTCCTCAAGGCGATCTTGTCCCATATTTGAGAGCAAACAATTTTTTATGAGCTTCAAAACTGAAAAATAGCATTCACATGAAACTTGTGTGCATGAAAACTTCAACATATATTTGTACGCCCTGTGCAATGAAGGGTACGTCGGTTCATAAAGATTGAGTTCATGCAAAAGTTTGAAGGCACAAACTAAGCATCTTTTGCATTGTTTGCATTTAAAACTTTGACTTTCCATTAGTAGATTTTATTTGTATAATAAAATTTGTTGGCCCCTTTCATATAATATATATACACTCTTAAAACAAACACTCCTAATTTAACTCAGTCTGAGTGGATTTCACTCATCCAGACTGGAAAATGCACTTCTCCTTTTGGAGTGGATCCTTTGTGTGTTAAACCTCCTACAGGATCACTCCAAACGAGTGATTTTAACTCAGTCTGAGTAAATATGCATGCCTTTACGGTGTCGAAAATGCACTTCTCCAACTGGAGTGGATTTCACTCTTTTGTTTTAAGAGTGTAGCTAAGAGGCAATGTGGATCAATGGTCCTAATTAAGACCACATATTGGGCTCAATTTGAAAATAAAAATTAGGCCCTTTTTATATATAATGTATATAAGAAGCCTCAGAGGAAAAGTGGGTCCCTGCTCCCGATTTGAAAAATAAATGTTGGCCCCTTTTATATATAATAATTATAAATAGGGCCCCCAAAGGCCAAGTGACCTCTGATGGGCACAATTTGAGCAAAATTTGTAGGCCCTTTTATAAATATACTATGTATAGGGAGCCTCAGAGGCAATGTGGACCAATAGGCCCAAATAATAACCACATTGGGCTCAATTTGAACAAAAATTTTAGGCCTCTTTTATATGTAATATTTTTAGGATGTTTCAGAGGCAAAGTCGGCCCCTTGGCTCGATTGAAAAAAATGTGGGCCCCTTTTATGCTCAATGGTGGCCAATGCCTTTTAGACATAATTTAAATTTAATTCAAAAATATTAAGTTGTTTTCACTTATTTTGAATGTTTTAATACACACTTAAGTATTTGTAGATTTTTTCCCACTTAAACGAATATTATTATATTGTTTTTGGCCCACTTGACAGTTTGGCCCACTCGGCGATCGCCGACTAGCCGCCCGGGCCAGTCCGCCCCTGAAAAAGGTCAAGAAAAAGTAAAGAAATTAGATTCGACAAATCTGGTGGGCACCCTGTAAATGCTTTAGTTTATAAGTATTTGTGTTTGCTTCTACTACTATTCTTTTTTTTTTATAGGTGTTGTAGACACAGGACTATTTGTAAAGATGGCTTCCAAGGTGTATTATGGAATGGCCGATGGTACAGTTGAACTGAGGAATAGGAAGGAATGTTAGAAGACAGCATTTTTACACTTAAATATCTTGAATCTCACAATCATTAGATGGTTATTGTTACAAAATAATTGAAATGGCTTTGTATGATACAGTTACATGACATTTATTTTTATAATCTAATCATGACATGAACAATTAACTTTGTAAAAAATTTATACTACAATAAATACTGTAATTTTGTAAGTAAAACTTCTGTCATTTGTTATTTGATAATTTACTTTAAATAATTATTTAACCATTGTCTTTTTTTCCATTTCTACAACAAAAATGAAATGTCTCTTTTAGTCCAGGCAACGAAGAGTTCTAGAGGGAAAGTTTTGGAACACAATTTTTGACTTCATAACTTTGTTTAGACTAGTTAGGAGGTAAACATATCAAAAGTCCCCGCCCCTAGCCCCTGTGCTAAAGGGGGGAGGGGGGGTTGAATGTCCCATTTTTCGGTTTTTCGCTTATATCTCGATAACTATGAGTTCTAGCTATATAATTGTAATACACAAAATGAAAGCTGATTAAATTTGCTACAAGCTGCACCCCTCAAGTGTTTTAATATCTTGTATAGTTTTCGAGATATCCGCTCTTGAAAGTCAGTAATTTTGGAGAAAACACTTCTCCCCCCACATTTTCCCTCTTTTTTGACCGGATAACTCTTCAATAATGCACCGAAACACTAAATTTTGGGTTTAGATTGGTAGAGAATTTAATTCTTTTCACTAATATATCTTATTTTACTATTTTATATATTTTCCTTCAAATTTTAAAGCGGTTTCAGTGTTGAGTGAAGATTGTACTGAAAGTCCCATAGAGCTAATGCATAAGTTTTGAAATCGCAACTTTTGGAAAACAATTTATTTGCCATGTTATTCCATTTTCACAAGGTATTAGAATCATCATAACATCAATTTAATTCAAAATTGAAAAGAAAATAACATCCGGTTATTTAATTATTAATTAATAAACTTTTAAAATAGTGGCGCCATCTGCTGTATATGTTTGAAATTTTAAAACTTCAAAAATATATAATTAAATAACTAGATAATATTTTTGTTTCAAATTTGTTTCATTTCGATGTTATGTTGATTCCCGTACCTGGATAAAAAGGGCTAACATGGCAAAGCAATACATCTGTGGAAGTTGTTATTCCAAAACTAATGCATTAGCTCTATCGGACTGACAACCCTTCTTATGTACACTTATTCTACACTGAACGTCTAAATAACACTGATACTCATTTTGTAGGCACGTTGTTACTTTAATATTTTATCTATTTTATTTCATTCGTCAAACACCAGTGGGAAAACTGTCAGATGCTATTCATGTTTTTCATCTTCTGAGTCAATTTGAGGGACCCCATTGATGCTGTTCCAATGGTAAGTTTGGCATGCTCTAGGACCTTTGAGGCTTGCTATTTTTGCTGCTGCACTTGCTCTGGCACAGTCTTTCTTACATCATCCGAACATAATTGTCAGAACATCGTCAGGTGCTGCTGCTAACTCACTGTGCACTGGGACCAGCAGAAGAGCTATCGACTCAAGAAGTCGCAGTCGGTTGATATCCTTTTCACTGAAGACACCAAGATAAACGTCAAGCAAGATGATTTTCGGTCGAACAATTTAAATAAAATGGTCTCATCAACATACTTAAGGTGTAGCTTGAGGACAATTGAATGTAGGACCCTTCGAGCAGAAAGGGATGTGGACGTTCTGATAGTGGATACGGCATACGGCTGTGATAATGTTGGAAATGACACAGATACTTATTTTGCTGTCACGTTGTTATACTTTAATATTTTGTGTCGACCTTACAGTCCTCTTGATGGCTAAACAACTGATGTGCATAAGGACATCGTTTTCATAAAGCCTGGACCAGGCGCGCAGCCAGGAGGGGGCTTGGGGGGCTCGAGCCCCCTCCCTGATTGAGACAAAGTGCCCTTTCTCCCAAATTAATTTTCCCGAATTCCTGTAACCTTATAAAATGTGTTTTAATGAAAAGAAAGTCAATTGGCACATTATTCTTGAAAAAAGGAACCAAAAACGTAGCTCATAATCAGTTTCCAAAGCTAATCATTTAATACGTATTGTTATGCAAAAAGTTGCCTTTGCCTGTTTCTAGGCTATACAACTGAAGTTTCTAGAACGTATTCAGGGGGGCTGGGGAGCCCAGTTGATTTAGGCACTCGCCTAGTATGCGAAAGGTCCCAGGTTCGGGTCCGGGCATCGCCAAAATAACTGCCGACCTAAAAATGGCCTGTACAGCCAAAATGTCCGACGAATAAAGCCCCGTGTAAGGGAGTGCACGGTAAATCTCCTTCAAAGTCCTAACGCTGCGTACGATGTCGCCCTTAACGGCTTCGTCGGGTGCCTATTCAAATGTCGGCTCGTCACTTGACTGTGGTTCTAAAATACGACGCCAGTCGCCAATAGCCCAAGTGTAGCTCTAGTGCGACGATAATTCAAAACCTAAGCCTAGAACGTGCAGAGAAGAACATGCTTTAGAACTAGTAAAAGATTTTAAACGTGTTTTTTAGACAAAAGCAAAAGGGCATTAGAACGCTTTTTATTTCATCAATCTTTAAAAGGTTAGAAGCAATTACATTCAAACACGATTTTGAAATCAATGTTTTTCGAATAGCCAAAATTCAAAAAATTATGAAAGCTCAACCTGCTGAAACTGGCGAATCATATTACAGAATATTTATTTATTCGTACATAGACCAAATAATAAGTTGGTATGAGAGGAGGTTTGAAGGTAGAATTCCTATATTTCATCAAATGTTCAGTATTTACTTCCATGTTACTTTAATAAGGCTACTTTTGTTGATATAAATGGGGCTGTGGTATTTTGTTCGAGTGATTTGAGCAGCGATTAATTAATTATTATGAGTGAAGTTGATCTTAGAAAGAAAAAGCGGGAAAGAATTGTCGAATCTCAAAAGTTAATATCAGCGATTGGAACTTTGAGTGTTCTTGAAACAAATATCATTTTCCAAAACATTGCGAAAATGATGAAATACAGGGGGGTTATAAAATAACGCTCGCTATTCGGAGTGGTCTGTAGCTTGAATAATAATCCAAATGCAAAACACATTGAGACACGTAATTACTAATCAAGAAGGGGGAGAAAGAATGGAATCATAAAAAAAAATAGAATTTTAAAAAATAATCATAAAAAAGAATACTCATAAAAAACAAACTTGTCTCTTGACCAGGGTTCTAAATTACGAGGCGTCGTCAATTATGGAATTTTCCATAATTCCGTCAATTATGGAATTGACAATTTTCAGAATTCCTGTAATTTTAGTTTCCTCTGGAAATTTTTATCAACCACTCACTTCCTTAAAAACTTTCTTCAGTCTAGTTTGTAAAACATGATTGTAAATTTAGAATTTAATTAATAAAAGTAACATTTAATTAAAAAAAATTAATTTACTAACCCCCCCCCCCCCCCTTTCGGAATTCGTGTAAAAGTGCCCTTCTGAAGTTAAGCCCCCACCTTGAAAAAATCCTGGCTGCGCGCCTGGCCTGGACGTGGGAAGACAAAGGAATTTTTATTCTCATCCCAAGAGTTACAGCAACTGGGTTTAGGACGTGCTATTTTTGCAAACACAATAGCTGGATGCGACACTACATCTTTCACACTTCGAAAAAGCGGGATCGCATTTGTGAAGTTGTGTACGAAGTCGTCAGAAGTCCAGAAAGCAGCAGCGGTCTTTTCATACCCTTCCTTAACCACATATCAGGTACAAAAGGCAGGCAATACCTGCATCTTGAGGTGTTATGGGGCTCCAACGAAAGATGCCTTCCCCAATGCCACAGGTATAATTCACTCTTGAAATCCGGAGCCGCCATCAAGCCTGATGATATATCGTCTTCTTCCCACCGAGGAAGGAGTAAATCAGTATTTCCTCTGAATATTACACCAAGATGAGCTGTGGTTGGGAAATGACCTGCCTCCTCTTGTGTATAATTGGAAGATTGAAATAACTGCCAGATGGTCAAAGTGCACAGTGAGTTAGCAGCAGCACCTGACAATATTATGAAAATAATTTTCTGCAGAAACATGAAAGTCTGTGCCAGAACAAACTGTAGCTGTAAAAAATCAAGTCTCAAATGTTCCTCAGAATGCCAAAATTCCCAGGGGACTAGCCTAAAAAATGTCTCTCAAGTTGACTCCGAAGATGAAGAAGAACAGGGAGATCATCTGACCGTTCTCCCACTGGAGTTAGAGGAATGAAATAAAATAGATAAAATATTAAAGTAACAACGTGCCTACAAAATGAGTATCAGTGTTATTTAGACGTTCAGTTTAGAATAAGTGTACATAAGAGGGGTTGTCAGTCCGATAGAGCTAATGCATTAGTTTTGGAATAACAACTTCCACAGATGTATTGCTTTGCCATGTTAGCCCTTTTTATCCAGGTACGGGAATCAACATAACATCGAAATGAAACAAATTTGAAACAAAAATATTATCTAGTTATTTAATTATATATTTTTGAAGTTATAAAATTTCAAACATATACAGAAGATGGCGCCACTATTTTAATACTTTATTAATTAATAATTAAATAACCGGATGTTATTTTCTTTTCAATTTTGTGTTAAATTGATGTTATGATGATTCTAATACCTTGTGAAAATGGAATAACATGGCAAATAAATTGTTTTCCAAAAGTTGCGATTTCAAAACTTATGCATTAGCTCTATGGGACTTTCAGTACAATCTTCACTCAACACTGAAACCGCTTTAAAATTTGAAGGAAAATAGATAAAATAGTAAAATAAGATATATTAGTGAAAAGAATTAAATTCTCTACCAATCTAACCCAAAATTTAGTGTTTCGGTGCATTATTGAAGAGTTATCCGGTCAAAAAAGAGGGAAAATGTGGGGGGAGAAGTGTTTTCTCCAAAATTACTGACTTTCAAGAGCGGATATCTCGAAAACTATACAAGATATTAAAACACTTGAGGGGTGCAGCTTTTAGCAAATTTAATCAGCTCTCATTTTGTGTATTACAATTATATAGCTAGAACTCATAGTTATCGAGATATAAGCGAAAAACCGAAAAATGGGACATTCAACCCCCCCTCCCCCCTTTAGCACAGGGGCTAGGGGCGGGGACTTTTGATATGTTTACCTCCTAACTAGTCTAAACAAAGTTATGAAGTCAAAAATTGTGTTCCAAAACTTTCCCTCTAGACCCTTTTTTCAGCCTTCGTTGCCTGGACTATTTGTAACACAATGATAATTTTTTTTCTTCGAGTACTTTTTTTTTTTCAGTTTATCAGACATTGTTTTCTTTAAACTTTTTAAAATTCAAAGGAAATTTCTCATGTCTACACTACTATGAAAATTTTTAATATTCTACTAATACCTTTGCTCATTTGTCCCTTCTGTCTTTTTCTTCTGTCTTTTTTGTGGAATAGAAATTTTAATTTCCTCCATACCTACCATTTTCAATTAGTCCAGTTTACTATTGAAAACCCATGCTTATTAATTTTTTCCTTTGATAAGTTTTTTTTATTTAAAAACTGCCTTTTAATTAAACAGATTCTGTTGTAAATGTTCCAATTAATTATCCTCGAAATTTAAATAATACATTAATATATTTCCATGTGTAGATGGCTGTAACTATCCTAACAGTTTGCCATGGCTCCACGAGAAGCCGTTACAATCCCATAAATTGCTAAAATATTTTCCATTTTCAGGCTTGTCACTTGCCTGTGGTTCTAAATTATTATGCCTATCACCATAAACCCTCCCATAACTATAGTGCGATGATAGTTCAACCCAACCCCTCCCTTTTCTTATGACATTTTATATCTTTCTTCATCTTCTTTCATTTCATATGATCTGTCTATCTTCTTTCATTTCATATGACATTTCTCCCATTTTCTTATAACAGACCAAAACAACAAATTTGATAGTTGTCTGTTTCCATTGTTTCATTACTCGACTGTTCAATTGTTTTGCTAGGCAAAGTTTCATTGCCTCAATTCTGAGTGTGTTCTTAAAAATCTAGATAGAGTTATCTTTTCTATCCTTTTAAATCAGATCATTAATTCCAATGAGTCTTTATAGGTATCATATGTATACTTTACTAGCTTTATAAACCCAGCAGTGCATGGATGTATCCTTAATAACGGTAATATCTCATTTTGTCTGCTTCCACCCAACATTTGAGTTATCAAAAAAAAAAAAAAAAAACTACAGGTGCCATTTACTCCTAAATTTTTCTAGTTTCATTAATTTTCTTTTGAAAATTCAATCATTATTCAATCTTTTGCTAAATAACTATTTTGAATAATAAATATGTACTATTCCTCGTTCTTAAATAAAAGCAAATTTATATCTATACAATCAACTTTAAACAATGTATCCAAGAGTCACTGAGAAACACTATTAGGGAGTTTTTGATATAGTATTACAAGGTAAACTGAAAATAACTTTTAACTACTACCAAAATAAATTTTGAACAAGGAAGATGATGTCTAACGTTATTGTTTTCATGTTATTGAAGTGTGTGAAAAAAAATTATACACTAAAATTACACTGCCTGTATCCAGTCATTTTAGGATACTTTGGGAAACGCAGACTAAGAAGACACATGATATGGGAAAACAACTGACTATAATTGAATATATAGTGTCGGCCCAAAATATTAAGCTGTTAAATCAACTTTCAAGTAAAGGTTTTATGAAACCAAGTCCTATTTACTACTATTTCCTCACAACTGAGAGCCATTTTTATGTGGCACCATCTAGGCGACCTTCGCTAACCACTTTTGACGCTCAGATTGCAATGAATCTGATCTCTTTGTGGATGTTAAAGTATGAATTTGTCTGCCGATATTTAATTTTGCCGAGAAAACCCAAGCAAAATGGATACTCAAGGTATCTTTTACATGCCACCTAATCATATAACATGCGTGTCCTCGAATTTCCTATGTAGAAAATCTGTTGACAGCCGGGGCTCGAACCGGTAATGCTAACGTGAAAATAGAAATTTAAATTAATGTAAATTGAATTTTAATGCTAAATTAAATCAGCGACGTAACAGGTAGAAAAAATGGGATGAGGAGCCCAGTTGGTTAGGCACTCGTCTAGCATGCGAAATGTCCCTGGTTAGGGTTCGGGCATCGCCAAAATAACTGCCGACCTATAAACGGCCCATGCAGTCAAAAATCTCCGACGAATAATACCCCATGTAAGGGAGTGCACGCTAAATATCCTTCAAAGTCCTAACGCTGCTTACGATGTCGCCCTTAACGGTTGCGTTGGGTGCCTATTCAGGTGCGGTTCGTCACTTGACTGTGGTTCTAAAATACGACGCCCGTCGCCAATAGCCCTCGTGGAGCTCTAGTGCGACGATAATTCAAATAAAACCAGGTAGAAAAATATCTGTTCGGACGTAGAAACAAGCAAAAAAAGAATATAATAGTTTCCGGATATCAAAACTTTCTAGAAAAAATAAAATTAAAATCCGATGGACTGCAAACTTGGTACCGTCAAAGCGGGTAACTTTGGCCACGGAGGGTAACTTTGGCCACGCGTCGGAAAAAGATTAGTTTCTTAATTTCTCTTCATAAAATGATCTCATCTTAAATTGTTTGACATTTTTGGAAAGGTGGAAACATCTACTTTCATTTCATGTAACAAAAATTCTCATTCTAATTCTGGCAATACTACAAATGCTGTTTTCATTCTTACAAGCATAAAATGACAAAAATCTATCTCTTCCAACTTTTGTCTGGAACACTTAAAAAAATATTGAAAATATTTAAATAAAACACTCTATTCGATTCTTTTATTTATGGGGAAGAATATTACACCATTTGTTTTATTCTAAATTGAATACTTTTTATGCTGTATTTAAATATTGGTAATTGGGAAGCTTTTGCCGATGAATGCGGGTAACTTTGGCCACAGATGTAAATATTTATTTATGGAACTCTTTGCACTTTAAAAAAAAATACGTAAAAGTGTATTCTGTTTAACTATTTTTGAAAAATTCTTACTTTTATGATTGCTCATTTTTTAGATATTTTTTTTTAAAAAATAAAACGATTTTAAACATTAAAAAAGATAAAGATAGAATGCAAGAAACGTATACCACTCAAAATCGTAAATGTCGAAAGGTAAACATTATCCTAATTATGTTTCCTAATTATGAATACATTATTTTTTCCCCTTTTATAATAAAATCGTTTGCTTTTTATGAATATATTTGTTATTACATCTTGCTTCATAAGAGTTCTTTTTCCCTTTCTAAATTAGAATTTTCTTTTTCTTTTAAGCGACAAACAATACTAGTATTCATTGTGTAATGCCATTCCACGATGCACTGCAATGTAAATGTTAATTTATATGCCATTTTTAATAACTGTCTTATAACTTTGTTATTTTAAATTAAAAGTTTTAATATTGCTATTTAATTCGTTAATACAGCCGTTAAGGATGTTAAAAAGTGTGCTTTTTATGTATTTCATGGGTGGCCAAAGTTACCCGCCCGGCTCCTAACAGTGTCCTAATTTTTTAAATTAATACCAATTTTTTACTAATTTATAAAATTTAACAAAAATGCTTGAAAATTATTCCTAAAAGTACAATACTTAGAATGCATAATGATTTTAAAGTGTTTAAATAGTTTTTGTAGTTAAATTTTTCTTCTTTTGTAAAAAAAACTATGATTTTGGCCAAAGTTACCCGCACTGACGGTACATAACTTCCTAGGACCTATCTGACCTCATAATAAGATTTTCGAGAAAATCGCGGATATATCTTTGACAGAATTCTTGCTTATGGAATATCTATTATTGAGTAGCAATTGGAAGTCTTGTGGTTTTTTACTAGTATTCATAGAAAAAGAGGTTTCAATTACAGAAATGGTAAAACTTTATTTTTTATTTTCAGCGTATGGATGGAGCAGAAAGATACTATTTTGTTTCGAATAAGTTGAATTCTATAGTGCGTTATTTCTTTCACAACTAACTAATCAATTTTAAAATTTTATGCAGATGCGCTGAGTTACAGATGTAGCATACGCAACGCATCATAGCATTTTGCGGAGTTCTGCTAGTCACGATCACTAATATGGCGTGCTAGCTGACATCGCACAACATCTACCAAGTTACATTCCTACTAGGAAGATTGCAAGGTATTCCCTAAGCATGCGATAGTTATTGATATGGAGGTATTTTTTTTAAAACCATGAGAATCTTTTTGCAAAGTAAGGTCGTTGTGTTATTGTTCAGATTCGTTTAGTATTTTAATTCCCTTTAGGGAATATGTGGTGCTTCCATCTATTGATGTTACTTTTTGCATTTTTCACTTGTATTTATTGTAGCTATTTTTCAGCTCATAAAAACTGTTAAAATACTTTGTAACATTGATTATTAATGAGAGAATTCCTTTAAATGAGCGAGTCTTATCTTTCTTTACGAAGCAGGACGATTCCTACGATTTAACCCCCTGCAAAGTAGGGCCGTTGTTATTGTTCAGAATCGTTTAGCATTTTAATTCCATTAAGGAATATGTGGTGCTGCCATCTATTGAGGTCACTTATACATTTTTCGCTTGTATTTATTGTAGCTATTTTCCAGCTCATAAAAACTGTTAAAATAAGTTGTAATATTTATTATTAATCAGAGAATTCCGTTAAATGAGAGAGGATTATTTTTTTTTTACGAAGTCAAGTTCAACTAACGTCAGTTCATCAGCTTCACCTTCATTTATTCCAATACTTTTGGTGGAATTTGTGGTGCTGCCATTTGTTGACGAAATTACTTTTGCACCGTTATTTGTTGATGCTGTCATCTAGCGTGTAAAACTGTTATTTTATATTGTGATATTTATTATTACCATAAAATGTTTTTAAACATGCGACTTCTCTTTTTCACAAAGTCAGATTGGGCTAACTACAGTTCTTTTCTACTTACTACAAATTTTTTTGAGATATTTGTGGTGCTGCCGAAGTGTTTACAATGCTGGTGCGTAACAATGCTGCCTGTGACAATGAACAGTTTGAACACCTGTCATTGGCTGTCATCTATCGTATAAAAACTGTTAAAATATTGTATTATATATTTTATTTAGTAGGTTATATATTTTTGATGTGAAGTTTAAAGATAGTTTTAAACAAACTAAATTTCTCTAAAATAAAATCAACAACACTATTATTTATTTTGTGTTTTCAAGTGTCTGATAGTATATGAATGTATTTCTAAAATTATAGCTGAAGTCTATTTTTTTAAATCCTCCAAAAGTCTATTTTCCTGAAAATTCCTCTTACTTCCTATTTCGTCAAACACGTGGGTTGGCCATCATTCCATGTATTTAGCTTTCCTTCCATACCTTACAGTTACTTCATCCCGATCAATAGTGGGAAATAGGGAATGACTACTCCCTACTACTCCTTCCTCCATGAGACAGACGGACAATGGACATCATAGCCGTTAAAAAAGCTTCCACTTTTTACGTTATAATTATAAACATAGTGTAGAAGCTAAATATTATAAAGATTTCAAATTTGAAAATGAAATAAAAAACGATATTCAAATAGCATTCCTGCAAATTAAACCCATAATCTTTTACGTGTTTATACTTACTTTCCGCTCACGCTGAACGAGTTGAAATTTCTTTCAAATTGAAAATAAAGAGTACAAAGTTTAATCTTTTGAAAAATCACTTTTAGACGACCTCAATACAAAAGGAATAAGCTTCTAAAATTTGGTCGCCGTAACTCTAATAGTTTAGGATGGGCGTTAATACGTGATTCAGTCAGAATGGCTTCCTTTACATATAGGTTAACTCATATAAACTATACTTGTATTGGACCCCTTTTCATTAAGATTAATCATAATGCATGTATACTCATTCATAAAAAGGGATTAAGTAATGATTTATAAAGCAAAAAGTGGTTTTATAATGTAAAAGATAAGGTAATTTAGGATAATAGCATTTCATTATTTTTCAATAATTTTGCTCGCCTAAGTATTGGTTCTGAATTCAATGCCAAGAAACATAAAACATTTGACTTCATTTCTGCGGTTGAATTTGAATTGGAGATATTTTAAATTTGAAAAGACGCATGCGACCATACCCTCGGCGTTAATGGTACAAAAATTCGCTATGAGTTTGTACTTGTTTCGTTTTTGAAACGAAAATAGTTGATATTCAAGCTTGTGCTCTTGATATGAAAACCCTGAGAAAAAATTAATTGTTAAGGTTCTAAGATTCTATAAAAAACTTAGGTCTACATCTTTGTCGCCAAGTTAAATCTTTATATTTCGCACGTACTGATCTATCAACTACCAACCGTTCCACTAGTATGCTGACTGAGTTGAGCACCTATTCCTGTGTTTTCAAGAATCCTAGAATTCGGGGAAATGCCAGAGCAGCTCTTTTCTGCGGTCGAATTCTCCGAATCACGTTCGTGCTGATGAAGGTAAAAAAGGAATTCAGCGGCGAGTGCAACAGCGCGACGTCTTTGATTAATTTCAATTGGATCACTGTTTCAACGAAAGGGACTATGATATATTTAATTAAAACTGAGCTGTTACACTCCTTTCCAACCTAAGTTGGGTAAATCGAAGTATTCTATGGAGAAGATCCTTCCGCGGATGCAACGTAAAGAGTTTCACAAATTATTTGTGAAGCCATCCAGAAAACATGCTTAAATTATTAATTTCATTTAAAGTCTAACAGATTTGAATATTGTTTGAGAAAATTTGGCAATTTGATCAGAATGAAAAGTGTATTTTGGTTAAATTGTTTTCAGATCATTTTGTATGTAAATATTACCTTACAAGAGTTTCCAACTAACGAGCCAACCGCACTTTTCCCTCTTCCTTTTTACTCTTTGTTTTTACCCAAGTTAGGTTGTCGCGGAGTGTAGCATTATGGTCTGGCATAACAGAAGTAGGTGAGACAGGAATTTTCTTGCTCAGGACTCCATATAATCGAGACCTCAAAATTGCAATGCATAGAAATATTTATTTAAAAAATATTTTTAAAAAAAAGTCATGCTGTAATTTTGTTAGAATTATTATCACTTATGACATCGAATTCTATGGACTAAGGGGATATGGGACACAAAATCCTCAAAAAAATCAAAAAAAATATTATTATCATAAAAAATAACACAAATATTTTAGAATAATTTAAAACAAAAATTTTATTTATATCTGCAGTAGAACGTGAGATGTGTAGTTTTTTGTGTCATGACATCTGTGTTGGCCAACCACGTTTATAATCTTTGCTTCCTCGTAATATTAGATAGGAATAACGTTATCGAATCCTTAGTTGTTCGGTCGGTTTGGAGCGCTTCAGTAAGGAAAGTGATAAACTTCAAAGCTGTATTTCTCCTTGATCGTGTTTTTCCGATGATTTTTTGACTTTAAAATTGATAATAACTCAAAATCTACTGCCCATAGGAGTGTCAAAATTTTATTACTCATATGTTTTTTCAAAACATATAGTCTTATAATTATGTCTTTAGTGATTAGTTGTAATAGGTTTATTTCTTTATTTATTAAATTTTATAAAAAAAGTGAACTGTGGAAATTATTAAAAAAAACTTCAATAAATATAAAAAAAAAAAACTAATGCAAATATGAAAAATCGGTAAAGACAGTTTGTTAAATACATTTTTCCTGTTTAATAAAAAATGCTAAACATATTGTATTGCCAATAAATAATTATTTGACTTATAACAAAAATAAGAGACAGATCACTTTTTGACACATTTTATTTTTTAAAAAAATAAATAATGATAATTTAGAAACCTTTGACTATTACTAAAAGTGTAAGTATATTTAGTAAACATTTATGGAAAAAAAATTAAATTGAAATCCTGCAAATTAAAAGAAAAAAGTTGAAAGTGTCCCCATACCCCCTTAATTAAAAAAATCACAAAAATTCGATCGTTGATTCCGATTCATATTATCTTTAGATCTTCTTATTAAGTTAAATTAACATCAGCTAAGTCAAAATATTAATTATAATAATGGATGATGATAGTAATAATTAATAAACATGAAGATGATAAAAAATAACATTATAAATAGGATAATAAATCATTATTAAGATAAAACTCAATAAACTAATAACAATAATTCAACACCAACTCACTGTGTGCCCTCTACTCCTAGCCTGCACATTGCGATGGGTAGAACAAGAGGCAAAAACGGCCTAACAATAAGCAGACTTATGTCTTAAGAGAGACCGACAATGGCGCCAATCAACCATCTATACCTGAGAGTCAGAGGAATATAAAATTATTGAATATCTCTTATTAGCAACACATTCAGAGCTCTCGAAGCTCCAAATCCTAAGCATATATTTATGCGGACCTTTTCTCGAAGCTGGAATTGAAGCTTAGTTCTTTTTAAGAAAACACGAAAGAATAGAAGCAGACCAATTGTGACAAAAGGTTATCGAAAGAAAGGGTTTTTTTAATTGCCTACATAAGTCCGACCTAAGTGGAAGCTTTATATAAAAGCTCAAAACAAAAAAAAATGAATGAAAAGAATCTTAATAGCAAATCTAAAATGTTAACGACGTTTATTTTATTTCCAATGAAATTAATGTAGGCCAATTTTTTCATTACTGTAATTCTAATAAATTTTGTTTTAAAAGAAGCAAGTCCTATTGCCTCCTTTTAGAATGTAAAATTTGTCTTATCCGAAAATATTATTAATAACCTCCTCACTTTGTAAATTATATGCTATTATTGCTCTTTTTTAAAAAAGCTCAATATTGTATACCCTTTTAATTTGCATTCTTATTGGCTTTCATAATACTGTCTCTACGTGACTTAATTGTTTGAAATGAATAAAAAAATCACCATCAATTAGGAGAAAAGAAGGAATAAAAAAAAATTTTTAATTTTTTTCGCCTCCTTTTTTATACCGCAAATCTTAAGAGTTAGCAACACATTAATAATCGTATTTACAGTTATTTATATAGAAAAACAAAAAAATTCCAGAAAAAAAATCTTTTTGTTTATGATCCACAGAAAAAAAAAATTACTCTCGGAGATTTTGAAAATAAATTGTTCGATTCTTTTTGGAATTAAACAGCACTTTACAAGGAATTATTTTTAGAGAAGAATGATTTATATCATTGATTGTTGGAAAGTTAATAGAAATATCTGGGATTGTTTTTTTCTTTGTGACTGAACACAAATGGATATTATTTAACTCTAATTTCTGAATATTAATTATATTCTTATTGATATTTTTGAAGTCAAATAAATACTAAAAGTTACTTTATTAAGCAATATTCAAAACTGCATCTTTGATTCCTAAAATTTTATAATACAATGTATAGAATTAAAAACTTTCAGAGGTCCATAAAAAGGTGATTTTGATAGAATCTTTAAGACCTTTAAGAGTATAATTTATGATTAGCAATTGTTATTGCACTTGCAATCAAAACAGCCATTATAGCTTTAAATTATAATCTTGAAAAAGGTAATTTAATTATTCAATTTTCTTTTGTATAGACATTGTATTCTGTAATTAAAGTTGCGCGTGACAGCTTGGAAAGGGATTTAGCATTTCAATGCAGATTGCATTGTAGATCTCCTTTTTTCTTCGATAATTACTTTTTTCTGCAAGTTACTTTAATAATGAATTACTTAAAG